>APFE030207602.1:0-14107 GCA_000404065.3 Pinus taeda
CGGAGGACAGGTGGTTCCCTAAGGCTTTGATCTTTGGCCTAGGGAAAAGTGTCCAAAAGAATTTAATTTTTCTCCTAAGTGACTTTATAATTTTTATAAAGTCAATCTAATTTAAAAGTGACTTTAAGTGATAAAGTTACTAAAGTCTAATTTTAAAGTGACTTTAATAAAGTCAATGTAAAATTAGAAAAGAAAAGTGATTTTGGAAATAAATGACTAAGTGGGTCTTTATTAAAGTGGGGTGAATTAAAAAAATAGAAAGTGAGATTTAAATGAGCATTTAATCTCAGGGCTAGATCTCAATCTATTTCAGCCATTGGATTTAGGGATTACCCAAAAGTCACTTAGAGTTAGATTAAAGGAGGAAAAGGTCATTCATTCTTTCATGAGCAGATTGAGAGAAGGAGAGCAAGAGAGCAAGGGAGATTTTTGGACAGGGAGGAGAAGGAGACAACAGCTTGGCACACATTCCAAGGCAACATTTTAGCAAATCCGTACAGCTGAGTTAGCACACAGTAAAAGGCAGTATTTGGGCACGATTTTCTAGAAATCCGTACAACAAGTGCACAGATTTGAGGAGGACGTACAACAGATTTTGAGGAGGTAGTACAACAGTTTTTGTGGAGGCTGTACAACAAATTTGAAGGAGGCCGTACAACAGTTTTCAAGGAGGTTGTACAACAGTTTTTGCGGAGGTCGTACAACAGATTTGGAGGAGGCCGTACAACAGTATTGTTGTTTTGTTTTGCTGTGACCAAGTTTTCCAGTTGGCTGTGAGGCATGGAAAACGAGATAAGTTGTAAAAGTTTGCTTGCTGATTTTTTCGCTGAATATTTCTCACTGTAAAAGGCATTTTCTAGAAATAAGAAAGAGCTCTCGAACTGGTTTTGCCCAAGAGTTGTAGGGGGTTTTTCCAGGGTCACCTTGACCGAAAATCACTGTGTTTAAATGTGTTGAATGGTTGTTTGTACCTGTTGATTTTTTATTTCTGCATTTTCCAACATTCTGTAAAATTTCCAGAATTTGTGTTTTCAGCAAATTTTTTTATTTTTTATTTATTTTATTTTGTTTTTTTAGTTGTTGAATGTATGGATATGGGAAAGGGCATTTAACTGTTTTGGAGAAATAAGGTGAAACTGAAAACCGGGGTGGGAAATGAGAAATTTTTACATTATGGAGCAGCATAGCTTTCTTGACATTCCCCCAAATAATGGGAAATACACCAGGAACAACAAAAGAGTAGGAAAAAGTAATATCAAAGAAAGGCTGGATAAGATATTAATTCAAGAAAGTATAGCAGCAGAATACAGCTCTATAAAATAAAAAATCATCCACGCCACTGCTTCAGATCATAAACCAATTTTAATAGCCCTGGGTAAGCTAGAGAACCAGGGCCCACTCCCATTTAGATACAATTCAACCTAGGACAACAACATAAAAATCAGCAAGTTAGTTAAAATAGTATGGGAACCAAGAGTAGTAGGTTCACCTCACTACATATGGGAAACAAAAATTAAAAATTTAAGAACCAAGTTAAAAGAATGGGCAAGAATAGAGGAACAAAAAAAGAAAAGAAAATAAAAAAGAGCTCCAACAGAAAATGGACAGCATGCAAATGGAGAAAGAGGGCAAAGAGGAAAGCAGGCAAGACTATTTAAAAGAGAGAGAAATCTTTTGGGAAATCTATAGGGAAAACAGGAAAGACGAAGAAGAGGCCAGATTGAAGTCCAAGAGTTTATGGCTCAAGGCAGAGGACAGGAACATGTCTTTTTTCCATAATTCTATGAAGATTAGAAGAGCCAAAAACCAGATAGAAAAGATCCAAGTGGAAAATCAAGAAATTAAAGGAGATGAAGAAATAAAAAAAAGCAGCCCACAAGCATTTCAAAGATCATTGTCAGCCACAGATGAAACGACCGAGTATGAAGAAATTTTGCAGCACACAAAAAAGAAAATAAAGAGAGAACAAAACGCAAATTTGTGCAAAGAGCCAACACAGGAAGAGATAGTGGAGGCCATATGGAGTCTACATCCGAATAAAGCACCAGGGCCGGACGGTTTCACCATAGCTTTCTTCAGAAATCACTGGTATACAATAAGAAAGGACTTCATAAGAATGGTGAAAAACACCTTCAAAAAAAGAAGAAGATGGGAGGCAATACAAAATCCTCCTATCTGGCACTTGTCCCAAAAGAGGCAAATTCCATTACTTTCAATAGATTCATGCCCATCTTTTTATGTAATTCATCTTATAAGATAATAACCAAATTAGTGGCAAACAGAATCAAGAAAGTGTTGCCTCAAATCATATCTGAAAACCAAGGAGGGTTTGTGCCAAATTGGCAAATCATTGATAATGTCATAATTGTCCAAGAAGCTGTCCATTCTAGTATCCAGAAGCAAGAGAAAGGCATGATAATTAAACTAGACATGGCAAATGCCTTTGATAGGGTCAGCCACCCTTATCTCATGGCTGTCTTCCAGAAACTTGGCTTCTCAGAAGAAATAACAGGTGTGATTCATGCATGCATCTCCACTCCATGGATAGCCCCTCTCATAAATGGAAGACCCAACAATTTCTTCCAAAGCACAAGAGGTCTTAGGCAAGGCTGCCCTCTTTCCCCTTTTCTTTACATAATAATGGCAGAGACTTTAAGCAGAGCTCTGGAAGCCCAGAGGAAAGAAAGAGCTATAACAGGGATAAGAATAACAAAAGGAATAAAAACCATAAATCATTCCTTGTTTGCGGACGATACTCTGCTGCTGGGAGGAGCATCAACAATAATAGCCAGAAGATTTAAAAAAACATTGGATAAATTCCTACAGGTGTCAGGTGGGCTATTAAACAACACTAAATACAAGATTTATGGCTGGAATGTTCCGCCTAGAATTATGCAAAGGATATCCCAAATCATGGAAATCCCAGCACAAGAAAGATGGAGCCATTTCCTCTACCCGGGACTCCCAATATCCAAAGAGAGCATGAAAGCCGAAAAATGGACAAAACAGATCGAAAAAATGCAAGCTAAGATAAAGAAGTGGGGAATGATGTGGTTAAATATGGCTGGAAGGGTGACTCTAATTAAAGCTCTTCTTGCAACACTGCCGATTTATCAATATGCTATAATCATGGCACCAGCAAGTGCCCATAAACAGATAGAGTTAATTATAACAAGCTTTCTATGGCAAGGTGGGAAGCAGGAAAACAAGAAGTTCAGCTTGATCAAGTGGGATCAAGTAGTGTTACCATATGAAAAAGGAGGGCTATCTATTCGACTGCCTGGACTAATGAATGCAACTCTTGGTATGAAAACAGTGTGGAGACTCATAACAGGTAAAGAAAGCTGGTGGAAAAAAATCCTAATTAACATATACATGGATGGATCCAAAGAAAAGTTGCTGAAAGGAATCAACCCAATCAGACAAAGTTCCCAAGTATGGAAGCTAGTCAAAAAAATAATTCCATTAATGAGAAGTCACATCTCAAAAATTTCAGGTAACGGGAAAACCATTTCGATATGGGAGGACAGGGTCATGGGGAAAGATCAAATCCAAAATCTCCCAGAAGTTGAAGGCATTCAAGAATGGCTAAAAGAAAATGGTTACAACACTCTCCATTCAATCTCTCTATGGAACCAGAAGGAGTGGCAGGAGTGGAAAATTCCAGCCATTCCAGTAAACCTAGAAGGACAATGGACAAAAATCAAACAACATTTAAAAGGTGCAGCTCCTATCCACTATGGCGAGGAAGACAACTACCTATGGGATCCAAACAATGGACAGTACACAATTAAATCTGGATATAATATCCTCCAAGAGCAGATTGATCACTAGGAATGGGACCCCTAGAAACTAGCCTGGAAGTCAAAAAGCCTGCCAAAAATAAAAATTTTCATATGGACCTTGTTAAAAGGGAAGATTTTGACTGTAGAAAATTAAAAAAAAAGGGGCATTCAAGGGCCATCAAGATGCCCTTTATGCCAGCAAGCGGAAGAAAACATACAACATTTATTCCAAGAGTGTGAATTCTCAAAGGAATGCTGGAAGCAGCTAATACAACCATTGGAAATTAACTTAAGCTTTGAAAAACCATTGCCGGAATTTCTCGGAAACCTTGAGAAAACTTACCCTTCTGAAACAAAGAAGAAAGCCATGATTATAAGAATATGGAAATGTATACCAACAATGCTATGTTGGTAAATCTGGTTGGCTCGAAACAAGAGCATTTTCAAAAATCAAAACCCAAGAATTGGGAAAACACTATCCAACACTTGGGGAATGACTTTTGAAATTCTCAATGCAAAAGGAACTGCAACAACGAACTATACTATTCTCCAACAAGAGGATAGGGATTGGCTCAGCAAGGCCATAATAGACAACAATGGCAGAAAGGTCAGAGAAAAAAAATACAAAAGGAAAATGGAAATTAAGAATGACGGAATAGGAGTTGGAACGCTGGAAAAAAACTCAGAATAGACACTGTATGTATTTTGACGGGGCCTCAAAGAATAATCTCGGAAAAGCAGGAGTGGGTAGAATAATTTATGATCCAAATGGGGAAAAAATAACCACCTACGAGTGGGGATTGGGACAAATGTCGAATAATCAGGCAGAAGCATACAGTTTACTAATGGGAACAAGGCTGATTCAAAAGAAAAGAATTCAAAATCCTATCATAATAGGAGACTCAGCCATGATAATCGAGATTATGGCTCGAAACAGGGACCCCAACAACAAGTTTATGAGCTGAATCATCCAAAGAACTAGAAGGAATTTAGCAAGATCCGAAAATGCAACCTTCAAGCATGTCTTGAGGATGCATAAAAAGCAAGCGGATCATCATGCAAATCAGGCTGTGCAGAAGGAAGAAGGAATCGTCAGAGAGAATCAAGAAGAATACTATCTTAGCGTGCCATAACTCTCATCGAAAAATGACAAGAATGAAGTTTTGGTATACAATAGGACAACGCAGAAGGAATAGAGAGAAAAATCAAGGAAGAGAATGTACATCGCAATAAGGAACACACAGCCATCAGGAAATTAAAAAAAACTCGGATAGTCAAAGGAAAAATCATGACAACAAGGAACAACACATGAAAGATGTTAGCGATGGCAGCCCAGATCACAAATTTCATGAGAAAAGCAGAGGCACTGGGGAAAAACGAGGCAGATTGAAGGAACAACAGAAGAAGGAACAACAAAAAGGCGAAGGAACAACAGTAGAAGGAACAGCAGCAGAAGGAGCAGCGCCAAAAGGAACAGCAACCAGAAGGAATCGCAGGCCGAAGGAACAGCAACAGAAGGAACAACAAGAAGACGAAGGAACAATAGTAGAAAGAACAACAACTAGAAGGAACAACAGTAGAAGGAACAACGCCAGAAGGAACAACAACCAAAAGGAACAACAACAGAAGGAACAGCAGGCCGAAGGAACACCAGCAAGGAACATCAAGTAGAACGAACAACAGAAGAAGGAACAACAACCAAAAAAAGGAACAGCGACATAAAGAACAACAGACGAAAGAAAAACGGACCAATGGAACAGCAGGTCGATGGAATAGTAGCAACGGACAGCAAGTAGAACGAATAACAACACAAGGAATAGCAAACTTAAGGAACAACGAAATGCAAAATATAAGGAAAAGGCCACAGAATTTACTCTCCCAGTTTACAAACCATAAATTTATGTGAAATATGCTATGTAAATTTGTTTTTTTATCAGTTCAATACATAAAACAGCACTCTAGAATAGCGAAAAAAACTTGTGAAGTTTTGATACCAAGCACAGAAGAAAGGTCTGCGTGCCTATTTAACCGCTCAGTCTATCATATCAGAACAGCGGAATGTAAAAGGAGCTTGCTCCAATTTTTTTTTTTTGATAATATAACAACTATCCAATCTTGTTAAAAAAAAATTATTTTGTGAAAATTATATTTTGTTCTTTATACAAATTCAAATCTTTATGAATGCAAATCTTGTTAGCTTCCCGTACTCATCAATAGGATGAAAAGACTCCATTTCCATTTCATTGGTTTTACTTTAAGTTGTTTTTCACACTGTGTAAAGCCAAGATGCCAGCCACCAATTCCAATGCACTTTGTTAAACCCTACAATCAGTGAATGGTGAATTTGTCAGTGAGGTGAATGCACTCAGACTCAAAACGCGGGAACATTAGCTTCTATTCTAATGAATTGCTCAACTCAACGCTCTGTTTGGGCATAGGTGGGTATGCATGTTTTCTTGGTATTGCCAAGGCGAACACTCAATCAATCAAAGATGCATTTTCATTTTTTTTTCAAAGAAAAAAACTTATAATTTTCATTCGTTTCAAAATCCAGAGTGTATTCCTGCTTTTTAGAGTATCTGATCAATAAGCTTCCAGCTTCCTTTACAAAATTTCAGATGATATCAAAATAATATTTAACTGTTATAGAAACAGTTTCCAAGCATGTTATCAGAGGGTGAGAAAACATTCACAGTTATATATGACTGCACAGATGTATATACTCAGCGATAATAAACAAAAAGGAAACATGAGTCAGAGGCTGTAAATATAGATCAGTCCTGCCTTCCCAGGGCCCCTGAAAGGCTGGTGGAGGTACTCAAAAGAACTGCCCTCCCACTGCTCCAAAACCTGCCACAGATCTTGTTCTAAATGAAATCTCTCTTTTGACAACCGATCAGCGTTCTGACTGCGCTCCCCGTAGATGTGGCAAAAGGAAGTATGACTAAAACTGTCTCTGATTCTTAATGGGTCTTCAGCAAGGAGAAAATTTCTGCAGGGTTGAACTTTGTTTGTCCAGTTAATAATCAACACAGAATCGCTATAAACCTGTAAAGTAGAGCACCATTTTTTCGTTGCAAAAATTAGAAGATATTTACGTGCAAGAGATTCCGCCGAGTGTTTGTCACCGGGCCAAACCCCATTTTGACAGAGACAAAGATGCACGTTCATATACGAGTGCAAATGCAACTAATAGGATGTCATTCTTCTATGATAAAGTTGACAGTACATCTGATGTTCCAAAATACACCAAGCCAATAAAAAAGCTCTGCACAGTGCTCATGCTACCCAGTCCTCTACCCGTTCAAGCAACTAAAAATTGATGCAGACACCCATTCTGGCTTCGTTTCTCTCCAGAGCTGAACACAACGTATATACTTCATGTTCATTGCTGTAACTAACTTGATAAATGCACAAGTTTAAAGACACTTTATGTGCATCCGTTATGAGACAATATTTGTGAGTGGAGATGTGTTTAGCTTTGGGCAATTCGTTATGAGACAATATTTATGAGAAGAGATGTGTTTAGCTTTGGGCAACTCTCTTTATATGCATTGCATGGGATCTTGCAGAAATGTAACTTACTGGAAAATTTTTACTGAAGAGAGAAAATAAAATTTTAAATAGAACCCAGAAACATAATATTTGAATCCTGAACGAGTAAAATTTTGCTCACAGCACCTACTGATTCAAATAAATTCTGGATAGTCAAAGATGCATTAGCCACTGGAACAGAGCAATACTGTGGTACTTGCTATTTATTTTTTGGATTTCCTACCGGAGTAGACCTATTCTTCATTAATGAAGAAACAACAAATAGAAGCATCACATAAACGCAATGCCAATGCAAACATATGAAATCATTAATCAGCATTTAAAAAGGAAAAACAGAGACACAGGGCCAAGATGCACCTATTCATTTTTGCTAAGGATACAATACAACACACATGGCTTTAGATGAAGAGTTAACTGAATGGCTATCACCCTGCTAGCATCTAACAATTTTTTTTCCAAAATAGCCAGAGAATCTTGAACATTTGCAAATGACAATTCAGACGAATTAACACCGGAAGATGTAAATGTTAAAAAAGACCAGAGGGATGCAGATCCTTAGAAAAAATACTAACCGTATTGCTACACTTATTGAGAAGGTCGTGTTCAGGGTTTTTTACATTTTATTGGAATAGGTTGAAGATAGAAGTTATTTTTGCGAAATTAAAAACTATCTTAGAGTGAGCGCAAGTTAGACTGAGCTTCACATAAATCTGGTACTCTCACTGGTGATGAACAGATCGTTCTTATCTACAACATTAAGACTTACCCTAACTTAAAATAATTCTCAGATACAAAATTGGGACTAGCCCTAATCTAAACTCAGTACATTTAGGAAAAAAAACAAAAGACAATACCAATTCCTAAAAGCAAACTAAAAACGTATAAGAAAGAAGGCATGATAACAAAGGTGCTGCTTAGAATTCTCTTTTAAGCTTACCCCGATATGTAATGGGCACAGGAAAGATGCTAGATCAAAAGGAGGCGGCAGCTCTGTTGAATTTGAGGAATGCCGCTGGTAAGAATGGATGTAATTTCCTACAAATATCATATTTAGAGGCTAATAGGATTTTATATTTGTCGTTTGATGTAATTCTGGCAGAGACGGCCATGCATTGAATTGTATGAAACCATGAATAAGCGCCTCATAATGAAACCAAAAAGAAATGAAAATTTACCTGGAACTACAGAGTTAAAACCGAAAATATACAATATACAGGCATGCATGCACCTTCCATTATTTTCCATTGTTTGGGTTATGGTCCATTGAGTGAAGTTTGAGCTTTACATGCAATGGCCTTTGGCTTTGGCAGTTTTTATAGGAACTCTAGGGCCATTAATAGCACATCCCCATTTCGAATCCCGCGGACATCAAAGAGAATTCATAATTTACCTCTCTTGAACATTGCACTGGGCTCATAACCCCTTGAACACCATTCTTATTTACAGATGAGTTATATCCATGTAATCCACCTGCCACTGCGGCAACATGAACCGTATCCCTTCCCTTCTCTCATGAGAGGGAAAATATTTTTTCGATTCTACATCGGCTTGTACTTGTCTGTAACTCAAGATCCCACGGTATTGTTTTGCATTTACATATACCAGTTCTTCTGTTTTTATCTGAAGGGCACACGAGCTTGTTACCGTCAAGCATCTAGATGAATATGAGCAAAAATTTCCAGACCCATTTAAACAGTAAAGCATTATACCCAGCAAACTCTGGATGAAAATTAAAAGATTATTCGTGTTACATTAATGTTTTAAAACATATTCCTTGGATGCGGGTGACTGACGCGGCAATCAACATGAAAGGACTGGGATGGTGCGAGGCTGCTCGACACCTGCCCATCCTGTACGAGGTGTTAAATGCGGATGAAGGGAAGAGCGCCTGGCATGCCAGTGATTACACTCCCTCGTCAAGTGGTTCAGGTTTATTCTATGCGTCCTCTGTAATGGTTACCCTTCTGCACGTTGCCACCTGCAAGAGATGATGGCGACCATCAATGTAGCAGTTATGAATGGGGTTTTTTGAGAAAGATTTGGCCAGCTTAAGGATGGGCACTGCCCTGTGTTTGCGTTGAAGCACTGCGAGTTGTTGCTCTGGGCTCATCCCCTCGCCTCTGTTCAATCTCCGGTTCTTTCTGTTGGTTCTGGGCCTTTGACGAGAACGCTGTGTTTGGCCTTCAAAGAGCAGCTCCATCGGCTCGTCTCTTTCCATTGGAGGGTTCTGAGTTTCAATCTGGAGGTTCTTGTGTCGGTTTATCATCTCTGGGACTTTGTTCGAGCTTTTGGCTTTGGTAGATGGCTTCTGAGCACTCCATTCACAGCTTCTGGCCCCCTGTTCATCCGTTTTGTCTTCTGCTCGGTCTTTGAGTTGGGAGGGTGGGAGATTGGGAAGGACAAGTCTAAGGTGGCTCGCAGACTCCCGATTGCGCCTCGCATTCGAGAGCTCTCTCCCGGGTCTTCACGTCTCCGTTGGTCCACTCGATGCTGGCTCGATCTCGGTTCCATTGCGCAGCCTATTTGCAATCTCTCTTCCGCCCCTTCTTCGATGGCTCGTCTTCGTCAGAGAATGGGGTGCCGTAGAGGCCAACCCCGGTGCGCTCCGACTGACTCTACTTCGGATTCGCCTGCCCCCACCAGTGAATTGTTCACGGGTCGTTATCCAGGCACTCGTAGCGGGCGCGGGCGGCGTCACGCCTCTAGTCAATCCTGTGGGCCTCCCTCCTCGACAGGCTCTGCCATTTTTTCTTTCAATAGCTCTCTGCGCCAGCCTCGGATAACCGCCCACATATCCGTGGTCTTCTATGAGACAACTCAGATGGAGGGCTCAGATTCTCATACAGGAGGCTTGGGGGCAGTTGCTGGTCCTCCTCTTGCGATTCAGCGTGGAATTAGAATGGCACCATAGCATGTTCGGGTCGACCCAGGTGGCAGCACTCAGGACACGGAGATGATGCCTGTAGATCCCGGACCTTCTAATCAGTTCGCAGCTCCTGTTGCAGATGAGCCAGAATTCAGTTGGTGCCGAATTGTGGAGGAACCACCTGCTGATTAGCCTGCTCTCGCCGACGTTGGTCTATTTTTTTTTGGTTATGTTTTGGCTTACCTCGGACAAGTTTACTATGGTAACTAGGCTGTGGATTTCTTCTGTTTTTGCTGTATGAGTCTCTATGATGTGGGTTCTGCATTTGGCTTCGCGTTTTTTTGGGAATGATGGCTCTTATCAGAGCAATGAAATGACTTCGATCATTATGTAAATATTTTTCCTTTTTTAATAGAATTAATCTTACTCAGGAAAAAATAAAAGAGAAAAAAGAAAAAAAGAAAAAAAGAAAAAAAAGGTTAAAGGAAATGTTTTAAAACATATGATTTCCAAATGATCATTATTTGAATAATTTGGAAATGGAAATGTAGGCAATACTTGTCACTATCAATTGGGAAATGTATGTATGTTCACAAATATATTAAAAACTTAAAAGATATAAATGAGGTTATTATTTATCTTTTGGAATTTTAAAAATTTCGAAGTTTTTGAAAATTTGAATTATAAAAATATTTACAAATTTGGAAACTAACGGAAAATAATCACTAATTCAATTATCAAAGATATCTTTAAAAATAAAAGGAAAACAATCCATTACAAAAACATTCCTTTGAAACAATTAACGTTGAAAAAGATTAATGTTATTTATTTAAGAAGAATATTAAGCGAATTTTAATGACAAATTCATAATTTTGTTGTTATATTTATAGAGAGAGGTGTTCTACAATTCATTATATGAGGGAGATAGGTCATGTGACATTATATTAAACAAATTTATTGAGTTGAGGTGCTCTATAACCTAGTGTATGAAGGAAATGTTGTGTCGCCGAGAGGTGCGCTACAACCTAGTATATGAAGGAGATGTTGTCACATAACGCTACATTAAACAAATTTATTGAACCGAGAGGCATTCTACAACCTAGCATATGAGGGAGATGTTGTCACATAACGTTACATTAAACAAATTTTAAAAATATGTCGGCTAATATTGAATATGTTGGTTCAATTAAATTTTTTTTAACCAAAAAACACATATACAAAATAATACTATCAATCACAAAAGGAAATAAAACTTGGGCAAAATTAAAAAGAAAAACAAAAAGAGTATAAAGTTAATTTAGCAAAAGAGCATTAGTCCCAAAATCTTCAATTAAGATATGTTTGTTCTTCAAAATTTCTTAAACTATATAATCTATAACCTAGACTAATGAAATACAATTATTTGTTTGTAAATTCTGTTTGGTTTCACATTGGGAAAACAAACTCACCCAACTATAAAACTTACCTACCACTTAATTCCTCAAAAAAATATTAGATTAGATTTTATCTATAATGTAAAAACTCATATAAGATTATTTGTCAAAATGGGACACTGAATAAACACCAACAACTCTTATTACTTGTGAAATGTTGCATAAAATTGGAATACTTAAAAAACAAAAATGCTTCCTACAAAAATTAAGTAAATTGACATCATAGTTAAATTTGTTTCTGTGAGGTAAATTTTATCAAAGGAAAAATAATTACTATTTCAAATATATAAATTAAGCAAATTAATACGATAATTAAAAATGTTTTTGTGTCATTTAAACCAACCTGGATCCATCTTAATTTCGGATCTACCAAGCTCTGAGAGGGATCAAATCTCTTTTCACTCTAAAAGAGTTTTGCATCTTAAGGGATTCATCCCTCTCAACTCTTGGTAGATCCATAGTTAAGATGAATCTAAGTTGGTTATAGCAATGTTATGTTCCATTAATATGATATGGGATAACTGTGATGATGTGTTTTTATAGGAATTCAGTGTATATATGATTATTATTATTATTATTATGTTAATAGGTTTGTTTATTTTAAAGTAGGGATTTTAGAATTTTAATTTAATTATCAATAATTATTAGGTGGATGGTAAAGATCTAACGTCTATGTAATATTCTAGAATATTATTGGTAGTAATCACAAATGAAAGGTTGAGGTTTATCTCAAAAGTAATTATGTCATTTTTCCCCTTTTAATTAAATTGATTTTTGTTTTGTGATTACCCTTTTATACGCGTAGTTAGAAGCACATGTCAATCACCATCGTGGTGTTGTACAACAAGATTAAGCAGAGCTAAGGAACTTGCTCTAGAAAAACCACACATAATTAAAAGAACAATTCATTATGTTACAAGATGTCATAAATCTTGCCTCCAGAACAAAATGCTTTAGAAACTTGCAATCCACCTAACTCATCTCACATACCTAAACCCTAAATAAACATACCCAAAATTCTGCCTAATACTCCAAATCCACAGTTAAATATACCAGCTCATGGCATAATGATCTAGAACTAATACCCACCATATATCCAACCAATACCAACCATATAGGCAACAAAACTTACTAGGTTGCAACAAAAATGAGATATGGATGAATTTGTATGTGAATGGGAAGCACTTGTTACAAGAGTACCTAGATTGTCGACATGAAATTCAGTGTGATCTTACAACACTGAACTAAAAGCGCACATTGAGAATGACCTAATGTTACATGATATTATAGCCATAGAAGATGAAATATGGAAAACAAAATCTACAGAAGAAAAATTTGAAAGAATGTCACTGCCTAGATTTGAGAAGGTTTATTCAAGATGAAGGATTCTCCAAACTACATAAATACAAAATCCAAAATAGCTCCCATCGTAGGTAAGAGAAGGAAACAAACCTAATTTGGAGGCTCAACGAATAAAAGAAGGAAAATGCAAACATTGTGGAAAAAATGGGACCCTAGACATAAATACCTTAGAGGAAGTAATGCCAAGATTTTATATAAATGTGAAGCAAAGAGGATTTAGATAGTGAGGACTTGGTCAATGTAGAAGTTGAAGATCCTCAACATTTCCCCCAAAATTCAGATAATAAGAATGCACTACAAATATCACTATTAGTGATGACAACAATAGCTCATCGCTAGACCTTAAAATTAAAAGAGCACATTAAGAAAAAAACTAATGGTATTGATGGATACTGAAAACATTCATAATTTTGTTGACACAAATATCACAAAAAGGTTGAATCTTTTTGTATACCCAATGCCCACTAAGAAATTTATAGTAACAAATGGGAAAAAATTGAAGGAGTAGGAAAATGACATAAGATGAAATTACAAATTCAAGACTACAATTTAGAATCCCAGTTTTACACAGTACCTCTAGGAGGAGTGGATGTAATATTAGGTGTCTAATGGATACAAACATTGGGTACTTACTTTACCAACCATAAAAAACACTTTATAAAGTTACGATGGCAAAGAGAAAAGTATAAGTTATTTGGGTTTCAACCTCCACAAAATCAGATTGTATCTTCCCATCAACTGATGAAGTTTATTCGAAAAGGGGCACCATCATATATAGTACAATGTCATCAAAGAAAATATTGGCCTTAGAATTAGTTAATGATGAACCACTCAAGATTGAGGAGTTAATTAAAAAACACAAAGAAGTATTCCAAGATTTGCCATGATTTATTTTTTTGACAATAGGGATATCGATATAGTTTGATGTTGATAGGGTCGATCCTACTTTAACTTTGATGATGTGTTCAAAAGTCCAAGACCTAATGTGGTATCATTACAAAAAGTAGAAGTCCTTATGCAACACATGTAGTCCTAATTCGAAAAAAGGACGAATATTTCAGGCTATGCATTGATTACAAAAGATTGAATAAGATAATAAATAAATA
>APFE030207609.1:0-29307 GCA_000404065.3 Pinus taeda
CTTACATGGATGAAGATCAAAACAGTGATCTTTCAGATGGCCAACTCGATCACAGTGTTGGCATTTCACGATCTGTTGTTATTGTTGCTGCTGTGGAAGAGGGGCAGAGTCTGGAACAGCTGACGCTGAACTGTCATGAGGAGCAGGTGAAATGTCATTAATGAAACCAGCACTCTGAAACTGAATGGGTTTTGAGTAGTCTGGAATATGAAAGGACAAGTCCTTGTCATATCCAAGACCAGTTCTGTGCTTGTTGTGGACAAGCTGTTCCCAAGGTCTGATGATGGGCTTGGGAAGTACAGACTGAGTTTCTGCATTTGCATGTACAACTGCTGTTTTGTTTGGTACTAAATCTGAATGAACTGTAACATGCTACTGATGGGTGGTTGTCTCAATGTTCTGAACAAAAACAGGTTCAGAATGGTGTCTATTTTGATGTAGCTCTTCTTGCTGTAGCTGTGATTCAAGCTGCAAAAAATTGATCTTCTCTTGTGCATTTTGTATACATTTTTGAATGTCTGAAAGAGAATCTTTGCTTATTTCCACTTTGTCATCGACATTAGATTGTATCAAAGTATTCAATAAATCTAATACATCATAAATTAAAGCCATTTTCTGGGCTTTAACAATCAATGTTCCAATCAACCAGCAGCAATCACTGTGATGCTAAAAGAACACTACTTTCATGAACCATACATACTTATGCAGTAGTGAATATAACAAGGAATCAACAACAGCATGTTAGACACACATGGAATCAGCAAGTCAATACCTCTTTTCTTCAAAGATATAATGTCATTATCCTCTCAAGAGCGGGTTTGATCCATATAGACACAGCTCAGAACTTTCTGGATCTTACAAAAAAATTGCGTGCATCACTTCTTAAAGAGCCAGATTTACGTGGCAAGCTTGCAGATACTTATTCAGCAGAACAAAAAAGCACAGGAAGAAGCTCTTCAATAGCTTGATTAGTTTAGAACAGGCTGAGGGCTTGGAAATGAGTCTGGTTGAGCAACGAGCCAATTCTCGCTACAACTCAAAAGTTGCATCAGAGAATATGAAGATTTTCAGGAAAATTTCTCCTGAATTTCTTTCAACTTTATTTACTATATTCATGTCATCTCCCCAAGAAAAGCGTGGATATCTGCAGGCTACTTTTGCAGACATAGTTTCTGTAGCTGACAAGGCAGTAGTCAATCATTTTTTTTTTATCAGGGAAATGCAAAAACTTCTCAAAGTAACACAAGAAGCAACTAAATCTGGGCATGCGAGAAAATCTTCTGTGGAAGTCGATGGTTCAAATAATGAGCAGACAGCAGCATCAACAAGGACAAGACGAGTTCCTATTCGGTCACGCCTCATCGAGGACACGATAACGCAGACTTAACACCCGTCATTGAGACAAAACCTCCTTTGTTCCGTGTATCCGTGGTTCAATTATGTCTATCCCTCTCAGAACATTCTCTTCCTGTAACCCAAGAGTCTTAACAGTGAGTATCACCCAAAATATAAAACTTCCCTCCGTGTCCTGTTTATGCCCTTTCCTCACAGTGATTTTTCCTTAACACACTTTCCTCCGACGCCTGTGAAAATACTGCCACCCTTTGGAAGAGCTATTTGTGTCAAAGCCTGATATTGAGAGTGCAATTGAGCGTGTTAGGGAGATTTACAGGGGAGCTTTTGAAGAAGCAATTTCTGCGGAGTGCAAAGCGGCAGAACGAAATGTCGAGCTGGTTGAAGAGTTATTGTACGTTTCAGAATTAACATCCCAGATTCCCACAAGCTGCATCCAACCGCAAAAGGTGGGGCGCCGCATGTTCATTCATTGCATTTTTTCTTCCCTCACAAAGCCAAAACGTGGTGCTCTGCACGCGTCCTTAAACGGTACCCTTTGTTATTCAAAATGGGTGCTAGCCACCAGCATACACCAAAATACCAAATCAACAGTTAACAGGTATGATACCAGGCATCAGAATCTCTATTTTACCAAACGATAAGGAAATCCCGCCAATACCCAGGTATATTCATACGGAGCCTGTCAAACAGCGTTTCAGACCAGCGTTTCATATATCAAACAGCGTTAAATATATCACCATATACCACAGCGTTTCAGGCCTCTAGCGTTCTGAGGTTTAAAATCTCTTCACCAATGAGATGCACTAACTATAGCACATTTCAGACTGTCGAGAGGTAGCCATGGACACAGAAATCCATATTCATCAAGGAACATAGAACAAAGATGACTGATCACGCAAACAAAGAACAGGTGATCAGTAAAGAGCCCCCAACAACTTTCAAATAAACGACATACTATTTCCTGAATTGCCGTTATGATTTGAAACCCAGGAAATAGAGCACAATAGTATCCTCATCCCAAGCTTGACCTTGTAACCTCGTAAGCAAGGAAGCATGTTGCATTGGCAAGAACACTTCTAGCCATGGCAGGCCCAAATGCTTTATACAAAGGACGAATCCAACAACAAGAGGATGGATTTTAACAAATGTTTGGGATGGAGATCGACTGGAGGTTCTGGTCTCAGTGACAATCGAAGTTATGTTACAAGCTCAATCAAACTAGTAGTGAACATAACTCTTCTGGCAGGGAAGGATACACTTGTGGGTCACTGTATATATATAGCGAAAATACGTTCTTGAGCAACTGGATATATACAAGAAAGAATACACCAACCAGTTAAACTAAAATTGCCACACACGCCACCTCTAAAATATTCTTAGAATGATCCAAAGTAGTTTTGGTTTGGTTTATACTTTGAAAGAAAGTTTGCATATTACGTGATGTAATCTTTATCAGCAAAGATGAAATTCTACTGTTAATTTCTACCAAATGCCCCTGCTACAGGAGGAAGTCCTTTATCATCAGTGATGAGGCTCTGAACAGTAGTGCCAAATGGTATACTACCGTGGAGAGAAGAGGAGCCGAGGCGCAGAGCGGACTTGTGAAGGGTTTGAATCGAAATCAGATAAACAGTGTTTCAAAGCAGCTACAACTCCCTTCAACGCATATGACCCAGCATAACAGCGTTACCTTCAGGCATTCCTTGTCAAGGAGCGTTTCTTGTCAGGGGGCCAGGCAGCGTTTCTCGTTCAGGCAATGGACAGAGGAGCAGGTGCAATGATGCTCTTTTTCCTCTTAAACGTTTATGACGGTCAGAGGTATTCAAAAGAACAGGCAGGCAGATTTAAACAGGCCAGCACTATTCAAGGCAACTACACAGGCCACACATCATGGCTCTGATACCATGTTAAACAGACATGGACAGCAAGAGCAAATAGAAAGATAAATCATGCATTACATTTTTTATTCACAAATGATGTATATTTATGGTACATTATGTGACCGTTGGGATTCACATCCCAAGGTCTCTTGGACTGCTTTGTCCATTCGACTTCCACACTAACCCTTTAGGATTAGGTGTCCAACAACTATATTATATATTATAGTTTATATATTTATATATTTTTTGTAAATCAAGATTTTATTTATTTTTTCAAAAAAGTATAATAGTAGAAAAACGTAAGTAGTCTCACTCTGACCACGTTTGTTGACTACTACAGTATATGACAAAGAAACATAAAATCATCTAAAGACACAATCCACAACTTAGAAGGCCAAAATCACAAGTAAACACAAAACAATAAAATACTTGTAACCATGTTAGTTATCAGAAGTGATGGAGGTTGGGTTGTCTAGAGTTGTTCCTGAAGGAGGAGGACGACGCAAGGAGCATTGAACATGCTCTTCAAAGTGGGTCATCCAAGCCTCCAACTTCTCTACTTTCTCAAATAACATATTCTGGCCTCACTAGACCACCACTACGCGCTCCCGGACATGGCACTGGAAGTAGTGTATTTTGTAATGAGCTCTGCATGCTCCTCTTGCCTCTCCCGCTCCGAGTTTTCCAATCTTTCAAGTACCAACTGAATCAAATCCTGACAATGCTCTAAACAACAATCTTGTCTATGACCTTGTACACAAGCCTTCCCCCATCGCCCCAAACCACCGAGACGAATCGTCCCACCTCGTGGCTGGCTCCATGGGATGCAACTCCCATGACCATCCACCTAACCACCACGATTGTGACCACCACAGGCAGCAAAAGCCACCCAACCAGAATGACTCGCCTAACCGCCACGACTGTGACCACCACAGGCAGCAAAAGCCACCCAACCAGAATGACTCGCCTTGCTGCCACCATGACCGCCAAAGACCATCCATCCTAAGAAACCTGCATTAATATTGCCCCGCCTAGAGCTAGTGTTTGCCATTTCCATCTATGAGGAAGACACACAACCCCCCAAGCTGCTTGAATTGGGCTTAAGTTGCGAAGAGGAACGAGCCAAACGGGGAGACAGATGCATTATGACTGACCCTACACCATTGGAATGAGATGAAGCTGACTAGTAGGTGACTTCACAAACCTCAACTGTCGCTGTGGAGAAATGCCCCACCCCCGCTGACGAGACCACAACCAACCAATCCAAGATGAATGTAAAGAACCGCAATTCCAAACTAGCAAAGAGGACCTAGGTCTGTAATTCATAGTCCCTCTCCCTGAATAGGACCCCTGCTAACCAAACCACCCAAAATCCAACACACGTGCTCCACAGACATCGCCTAACCTTGCAAGACCCTGAGAGGGGACCACTGAAGGCAGTGAGCCAAATTTTGCTCCAACACACACATGATGTGACTAGACCCCAACAAAATAAAGCCAGAGCCATAAGGTCGAATCCTTCCCTATGCATGATGACCATAAATCGAATACCAAATTGGAAATTAACAAGAATGAACACCCATAAGAGAAGGAGGGCACATTGGCGGCGAAGACACCACCTCTCCCAGACAGGGTGCCCTTGGAAACAACCACTCCCTTGCTCAAAGCTCAAATTGCATTTCCCATAACAAGACCAAACCCAAAATGTCTGATAGAAAACTTCGCTACCCTACACAAATCGTTGAAGAGCGCCACCTCCCACGAGTTTCAAGACTGATTGAGGTCTCACATAAGTTACATTACCATCTCTGGTACACAAGGTGCATTGAGAGGATGGGGAGGTCAACCCTTGCGCCTTCAACCATGTGGTATTCATGAATGCCCATTCATTATCTCGGTATCATCGTTGGCTTGGTTAATCACCCCATTGGAGATATGTGTTTATATATTTATTATTATTATTATTTATATTGTATTTTATTTTATATTTATTAAATGTTCAGGTTTATAATAGGTTTATGTCCATTATTTATATTATTTCTTGTTCTTATTATTATCTATTATATATTATATTATAATATATATATTTATTGTATGGTATTATAGTTTATATAAGTATATTCATATATTAAAAAAGGGTTCAGAATATTAAATATATACATTATCACTTTCTTCTAGTAATATGGTTATTTACATCTTATTTACAAGTAATTGAAACAAAAATTGATAAATTTCATACATATATACATAATATATACACAGGCAAAACAAAATAATGCCTGAAAGAAGTGGGAGTGACCCAAGACTAGATAGCATGAAAGAAAGAACTGATGAAAGGGACACCACCCAATATTTCGAAGCATAAGTTGGAATTCATCAAAACAAAGTGCCATGGTGTGAAAAACGAGATGGGTGTAATGCAACCAAAATCAATATGTAATGCAACCAAAATTGATATCCAAATACACTCAAAACCAAGGAACCAAAATATCAAGCTCAATGATCAAGAAAAAGGAATGTGACCACAACATAATGTTAACCCTAAAGGATAAAGAAGTTGATCAACACAAATGAAATAAGCCAATAACTAATCAAATGCAACCAATGAAACAAAATTTTATAAAATTTGTAATGGGGGGTACTTTATTCTAGTAAAAAATGTAGGGGTTCTACTAGTGGGCCAACACTACCTTGGCTCCCTCTACAATTAGAGTTTCCCTCATCCCACATCGAAGGTTAAAAGAAAGCTTTTGAATGGTGATCAATTCCTTTAAGCTAGTGTAAAATTAGCTCAGAGAGCACAACATAGCCTCGAGTTGGCATAAATTATATTATTACATAAGCCTACAAACAATGTTGTCTTTGAAAGATAGAATCTTGAATGTATAACTCTCAAGGCCCTTATTGACCCTTCTTGTTTCACCAACCATATCTCTCCAAATTGTAATTCACCTACCTCTAAATAGATCTCCCATGAATGCCATGAAGAGGTCACTTCCATCCATGCATCTACATTAGAAGAGTGACCACAAAGTTATGGTTGTGATGGGACCAAGTTGAAAACCCTGAGGAGGTGAAGAGAAATGAGACATTGGACATTCAACGAAGGGGTTTTGTATAGATATTTTTTTATTATTATTACAATTTGGATGGGGTATGGGCTAGGCTAACAAGGTTGTCATCAATGAGAGCTATTGTCAACCAAGAACACTTCAAGTAGCTATAAGCTATACTGAGTAAACATTACCATTCAAGTTAGGTGCATCATAAATCACATTGCTTTACATAGAAATAAAAATCAAAAAAGAAATTCAATCTGAATAGAAAAATAAAACTCATAGGGTATATGTTCTTTGAAGTGGAAAGAAAGAAATAGTGAGATGCACCTTACATTTCTTTTAAGGGAACTTAAGATGAGACTCATTCTTAAGATAAGATACTTGATGTGCATTTAGAGGGGTGATTGGGATGAATCAAACCAACTCATGATTTAGGCACATCTCTATGGGATCATTTACTAATCTTGAAGGTCCACTTGACTTGTTACCTCTGCTTCTAGATTTGGATATGTTGTTGGCTCTCAAGCTTCTACCAATGGTGTTAGATCAACTCGATCTAATGTGTGGTTATAAAGAACTATATTCTTTATAAAATAATATTGTATTGTTTATAAAATCCATTGGTCCAGGTGGATGTTGGTGGCCACCCACCTATCCCATTTGGACCTCCACAACTATCTCTTTCAGTTTTTCAGTTTCTGTAATTGTAGCACAATTTACTATTTTTAGCAGTTTTTTCGGGTCCTAAACTTCTGAAGCCGTTTTGAGGCCCTAAACGACGTTTTTTGGGAAATCTAGGGCAACATGGGTCCATGGATTGATGTTGCCCTTCCCAAAGTGGTAGTTCTCGAATAGATCTTTCTAACGAGATATCATACGCGTCAAACGGAGATCGTATGCCAAAGTTACGACCCCGGGAAATTGATGTACCAATTTACCCAAAACGGGGCCCACAATATGGCGTTTCAATTTCTAAGTTAGGTTTTGGAATGTGAAGGGTTTTCCATTGTTTCTCAACAATAAATAGGCCTTCGAGCCTCATTGTAACACAATTCGGAACAGTTCAGAGGCATGTAGCCGCACATCTCTTCTCAGAGACAAGCTACCATCGCCCTAGCTGCTTTATTTCCAATTATGGTTGTAAGCATATTTCGGTATTTTCCATTAATGAAATGAAGCATTATTTCCGCTGCATCTTTGTGTATATGGTTATCTCTGTATTTTATTGCGTTCCTGTTTAAATCTGGATCATCCGTAGAAGAAAATAATAGTTATCTCCTTTACATGATATTCTTAATGCTTATCACAATGCTTCTATCCTATTGCAGAAATATCACTAGTAGGTTAAAGATGGTTTTGTTGGATTTTAGGGCTCATATTTTGAATCTAAAGCCATGATACCTTGTGTGAGACCCCTTTCTCAAGGTCCTAGGCTTGTAAGAGAACTATTTAGCATAAATTATAAATGCTTATTTCAACTATGATCTGAACTTAAACAGGAACACAACAACTTACATATATAATCATAAATACAGAGATGCAGCAAAAAAACACTTCATTTCATTAATAGAAAAATATTGAACTATGTTTACAAACAGAATGGAAATACGATAGCTCGGGCGATGGTATCTTATCTTTGAGAAGAGATGTGGCGGCTACATGCCTATGAGCTTTGTGTAGGCTCAAAGGCCTATTTATTATTAAGAAACAATGGAAAACCCTAAACATACAAAAACCTAACCCCAGGAGATGAAACGCCAAATCTATCGACCTTGTTTGGGTAAATTGGTACATCAACTTCCCGAGATCGTAACTTTGGCATATGATCTTCATTTGGCTATCATAATACCTCGCTTCAAAGATCTCAAAGAGAAGGCCAAAAACAAATTGGCATGCCCATTAAGCATATTTCACGTCTCTTTGTTTTCCCTAAAAATGTCATTTAGGGCCTCAAAACAGCTTCGAAAGTTCAAGACTCGAAAAACTGCTAAAAATAGTAAATTGTGCTACAATTAAGGAAACCGAAAAATTGAACGAGACAATTTTGGGGCTCCAAGTGGAATAGGCGTGTGACCACCAATACCCACCTGGATCAAAATACATAATTATTCTATCTTTTTCCCTTTCCATGACACACACACTCACACACACACACCATATACACAGACATGTATGTCATTTCCACAACATTTTCACAACATATATATCATTTGCATAACATATAAAAAACATATTTAAAATGTATACACTTAGTTTCATAAGTAGTTTATATAATTTTGATAAATAATAAGAAAAAGACCTGGATATGGTGGTTTAGTTGTGGTTCTCTTCTCAAGATTACCTAATATAATATGCCACCCTACCAACTAGGAAAAACCTATCTAGCTTCCTAGCTTATGGAACCTCTACAAGTTCCCTAGCCCTAAGAGCCCAAGTTCAAATTGTAGTCGTAATGTGTCTAAGACCTTAGTTCCAACACCTTCCCAACTCTGAAGTCTCCTCCTTCATTTTCCAAGTTCCTTGCTTCCTTCCCTCGACTCTCCCATCACAAGTGAGACCACCCATTTATCCATGAAAACCAAGAAAAATAAAATATCCCCTCTCTTCCTCATGCCAAACCCCCTCACCTCCTTCTACCATTCAAATTCCCCATGACACCATCCTCAAGCCACACGCCCCCTTATCTCTCCACATACTCGTCTACCCCTTAATTAATACCCTGGGTGGTTTATTCACCCAACTACCCTTCGTTAATGTAAAATAATAGTATATTTTAATGTTAGCAAAACCTACAAATTTATAAGGATACTAAAATATTAAATAAATCATGATAAAATATAATTAATTAATTAATTATAAATTAGGATTAAGGGTTAATCAGTTAATTAATTACTAATCAAGCTTAAAAATTAATCAAACTTACGGCTAATCATAAGATTGATCATTAATCATGCTTAAGCACTAATTAATCATCTAAAATGATAAGCTATAGAATACTAGTGTATTTGTGCAAGGTGTGGGTATGTAGCTAGCATACGCATGCCTCCTATGTATACTTAACACACTAACAGGGTCTATCACATCAAGAAACCTCAAAGCAATTAGGTTAACAACCTAATGTAGCACAATAAAATAAGGGAGTGGGCATTACAAGAAATCAAGGTTAATGACTTCTAACCAACCAATTGTATATACAAAATGGCATAAAATTTAACATCACATAAGTAACCCATATAAAATACATGAGAATAAATCATAGAAAATATATAATCACATACCTCCTACATTTCAAAAATTCAATATCATTGATTTTCTTCTTCCTCGAACTCCACATTATATCATCGAGTTCAAAATTGTCATTGAAAGGATTGGCTATAGCAACATCAACATCAATGTCATTTTCGATAATTGCATCATTGATATCATCATTAAGAACATTGTCATATACATCTAGCTCAACTCTTTAACCTATTCGTCTAACACATTTATTTGCTCCTTTACCATTAAATTCTTCTTCAATATCATTTTCTTTTGTTACATTATATTTTATAGGCTTTCCTCTTGGATCATATATAACAATGTCTGACCAACTTGCTTTACATGGAATCTTTGAGTAAAAGACCTGCCCACATTGCCTTGGAAGAACATTATATGTTAAAAGGCTAAAGGCTATGCACATAAAGGCTAAAAAGTGCCTTGTAAAACAAAAATATCAAATTGTTTAAAGTAGCCTTATTAAAATGCACTTTAACTTGAGGGAAATGCATGCCAAATGGTGAAACTAGTATGATGATATCAGAAGTATATAGTCTTATAAGACATGAATTTTTTGAAATAAAATATGCACACCCCATGGTGAAAAATGCATGCCCTAAATGCAAAAGGCTCTGCGCATAAAAGCTAAAAAGTGCCTTGTAAAACAAAAAGGTCAATTTGTTTAAAGTGGCCTTGTTAAAATGCACTTCAACTTTTGAAAAATGCATGCCCAATAGTGAAATTGGTAGGATAATATCAAGAATGTATAAACTTAGGAAACATGCAATCTTTGAAATAAAAATCATGGTAAAAAATACACCAAAACAAGACAGGGTTAAAACTACACACTTAATGAAAAAATGTGCTCCTTATATTAGTAATTAGATATTAATAACATACTGAATTAAAAGCAAAATAACTTTGTAAAAAAAATAATCTCCATCCTAACTAGAATACATACATCCACTACCTAAATGTGGTCCTATACCAATATGAATGAGAACATTGATATGATTTTTGAAACATCTTGGTTTGAAAAGAAGGGTTAGTGTTTCGACCTTCCTTTCCTTTCTTAACTACCTCCATAATATCCCATTTTAGAATAGGAAAGTTAGGTTGGTGGTGGACTCTTCTCCCTCGGATAGATTGTGCATTTGTTCAATGTTAAGAAAACACCACGAAAACAATATTTCAATTTTCAGGTATGACAACCCTTTCTTATATCCGAATCAATAGAATTGATTTTGCTCCATTCTCATTTGATTTCATGTTAGAATTTGCAATCAAAATAAATATGATCTTTATCATTTCTAACTCTAATAATATTAATGTTGTTTCTGGAGATTATCTTCCAGAATAACAATTTCTAGAAATATAACATTACCATGATTAAGGGTTATAGAAACCTACCCGCTCTTAATCTCTAACTCTACCCTGAAGAGTTGTCTTTGCTAATAAAATGTTTCACTTGTTAGTTTAACAACATGGTAAACTGGTAAACTAAATCAAAAGGAACTAGAGGATTTTTAGAGGCTGGTACTTTCTTGCTATGACCCATTTTTCAGGAAAAATGAGTGACTTGATTTTCCTTGAGCTTGCTACTTAGTATTTTCATTGGTGTCGGCGTCGCTACAGAGCTGTTTCTTTCTTCAAATAAACTATAATGGTTTGTCCTCATAAGCAATGATAAGGTTCCCTCAGTTGCGTTACAATTACTCTTGAAAGGACTTGTTATCATAAATTCTGGAACTCTCATGACACTAAACCTGACACCAAGGATGGCTTCATTTTCTATTGAAAGGACTTGTTATCATACATTCTGGAACTCTCGTGACACTAAACCTGACACCAAGGATGGCTTCATTTTCTATTGAACGGAACGTATCAGTGGTTGCAGCTATTTTGAGGATGAAAGCACTGACTAGAAAATGAACGCTCGGTGGGCAGCATTTTGGAGGACGAAACCACTGAGTAATACAATACCATTCTGGTAATATGATACCATTCGTTAAATGTATACACTTTTGGTTCCAAGATTGACATGGGTGCTTGATTAAGCATCCTCACGTTTTGTTCTGTTAGTGAGGTCTCAGGGAGTTCTCCAGATTATTCATTAACACAAACGAATGGATAACGCGTAACATGAAAATAAGCGTAACGCGTTAATCACCCATGTGCAGGATAACACGATCCAGATCGGCAGAATATATGTACGTAAAGCTAGGTAATACAGACCACAAAATGTATTTTTATGGGAAGTACGCCTATCAACGTAAATGACTGAACTGAATTTGGACGACTCAGATATCAGGATCATGGCTTTTGGAATTTTTGTGCATAATGCTCTTTTGATTTGCACATGAACTGAATAGCTGTCGGTATTCAAGGTACTGGTACGATATTGATATTGTCCAAACGGTACTCATATTGATCCGTTGTTTATTTTCTTGTCCCAAAAAAAAATATATTACATGTAGTGTATTTATAGATGTTATTTTATTTAATACTATGGACTCAATATCACTTACGCAAAATAATGATTCATTTGACTTTTTTAAATAACATTCTTTTTTTTGAAGTGTGAAGAAATGAAGAAAATATTATATTTATTTATTTGATTTAAGTTGGTCTTACATATAGCAATTTTTTATTTGAAATTGAATAGAAATTTGAATTGAATATTGTTGGTGTATAGAGGGCAAACCCACGTTTAGAGTGAAACAATCAAAAAAACTTAGAGACACCAACCCTTTCAACATTACTTGCAAATAGATGAAGTATCACCCAAGACATCCTATGAGGGACTACAAGCATTCTGCAGTGATGAAGGAGACATAGAGCCTATGCTATCACTCTTATTCTTAACATAAAAATAAATTTGAGGTACACCCTTAATCTGCATAGTAATTTAATCATTAAGATATCATAACATATAAAATCCATGACATAATGCATAAAATAGATATTTGTATTACTTCTGAAAGTTCTCCATTACATTGAATTGTCACAGCTCACTAGCCTAATCCACCAAGTTATAGCAGGAAATCCTTACAGAACATCAATATATTATATCTCTAAGTTTAGGTGTAATCTCCTTCTATCTCTCTTCTACATAATAGCTTTAATTATTTATAAATCACATTAGGGCACAAAGCCAACAAACAACCTACTTTTACTATGGCAAATAACTATTACCATGCAAAAAAAAACCCCTTAATCTAAGCCTAACAATTTTCCTAATTTTTCGCATTTTGTGTGCCAACCCTTTGCTCACTTTTCTGCATAGTATCCATCTATGTTGTGCTACTCTTCACAGTTCTTCAAAATTATTCCTCAAAACATTGCTCCAATAGGCCCCTAACACTCACTTGTGGCTTGTCCTAAGCCGCTCAATCCGCTTATCAAACTATCAAGGGAACTATTTCCTTTGCCTTGGCAATTAGTGGCTCTAATCGTTGTTTACTCTGGTGACCTATTTTTGGATGTCCTCTAGTTCTCCCTGGATCTCATTCCCTAGCTCAACCATCATGGGGGTCTTCAAATTGTCTACATTGTCATGTATCGCTTGCTTGATTGTGTGATGGATGGTTCCAATTTCCTTGGTGACTACCAACACCTCTTCTTGTAAGATCTCAATTTTTTTGCGATAACTATTGTTGCTCGATCCTCATATGATTTAGGTGTTTCAATGGTTTCCTGCTTTTTCTTTCATGGCCTCCTAGTGCTCATCAGGTTGAAATGTGCTAATGTTTTCCGCGATCTTTTGAGGTTTTTCCTGTGCAGACTAGATTTTTTGTACTAAGTCATTAAGTCTTGTGCTTTCCATCGATGTTGTCCATGTTTGTTTTCCTTTCTCATTCAACTCGCAACATTATTCATCCATTATTTTTAGTTGCTCAACACTCATTATGACTATCTATTCATTTTCTCGGCACTCTTGCTTTTTTGATATAGTGGTAGGCTTCGTCTGTAATTCTAGTGCCGCAACTTTTGCTTTAAGGTCCTATATAGCCTCTCCAATCTTTGTTAGTTTCCCCTTTGTCGGTGTGTCTAATTCCATAGTTTCCTTTGGGAGATTACTATAGACCTCCTCAACTTCTTTTCTTAGTATCAATTCTCTATGTTATGCTTGCTCCCTCTTGGCCATTAGCAACATTTTTTTCATTGTTAGTGCATCATGCATTGTGGTAAATTTTTTCAATTCCATCATTGTTGTCGTGATGTGGAACCATATCTCTTATGAAGTACTATATTGTAGTTGATGTAGGATTTCCTACATTAGTTGTGAAAAAATCAATTCTATATGGCTTAACTCTTTTGCTTGCTTTTTCATTGCCTCTCAACGAAATCTCATCGCTTTTGGGGATATCTAAAGGATGTGATGCTATTCGAGTGTTATTGATGGTGCTAACTATGATTCTATTAAGTTGGGGCACCTAATGCTTCTACCTTCTCTATCCCTCATGACAATGTTGTGGCCCTTCTACTAGTTTGAAGTAACTTTTGTAGCTGCTCACACTACTCTTCTATTAAGATTTCTTCAAGGTCATCATCAGTTAATGAATGTTCATGAGTGTTTGTTGGTTTAGTGGCTTTCCACTTTGGTCGTGCGTGGGAGGTACCTTCTTCCCTTATCTATTTTTTCTCCCTCTTCTCCCCAACATACATAGTATACTAGTCTTGCGTTTTTGTTGCACCATTCCCTTGTTCAGTTAGTGGAACAAATTCTTGCACTAACTAATACTTGCTACTATCGATATTTCAAGGTTCCTCTATCTCAGGGACCCTCCATTTTACATCCCAAGCATTAATGATATTTTTGAATTAATCCTCCATAATCCTATAATGATTTGGTAACCGTTGTTGCATTGAATCCTTCTTAGTTGTATCCATATGTAGTGTGGAGTGACTTTGAAGTGTGTTATTGGTCTATATACTTCAACAACCTACGACGATTTGTGCAAGATACATTTTATTATGTGTTGGATAATTTCCTTATATACAAAAGAAGATGTTGTTATCCCGTTGTCGCTTCTTGTTCATGGTATGCCATAATGAAGCATACTCAGGTGCAATAAATTGTTTCTCTTTGGTAGTTGGGGACTGTATCTCCTCTGTTTCCCTCCATGCAACGAGCACGATCATTATTAAGAGCATGCATAGTGTAACTCCAAATTATTTCCCTGCGTCTCTTAACAATAAATTAAGATTCGATTGAGTAAAAATGTGAGCCAATTCATTTTCACCCATGCTACACACTTGGCTAATAGTTAGGAATTGTGTCTCCTCTGGTTCCCTCCATGTGATGAGCATGATAAGTATTAGGAGCCACACGTGGTGGAATTCCACATTTCTATCTTGTGTCTATTGATAGTCAATTAAGAACTGGTTGGGTAAAAATGTGGCCCAATTCATCTAAACCCATGTTGCACACTTGGATTCCATCATTATGACCCATGTTGGGACCTCGTCCTTACAATATTTATGTAGTAACTTAGTAACTTGCATCCCATTGCCTATGTTGCAAAATTGATGATGTCTTCATTTATACTTGAGATGTCAAATCCCTGCTTATCCATGTGTGTGCCATATTTTTTCTTGACTTCCTCGATGAGTGATTTTTCTTAGCCTTAATTTGTGAAGTATGGTTATATATCTTTGCCTGCTATAGATAGCCCTATAACTTTTCTAATAACATTTGACTATGGATACTAGATGATCTAGCCACAGGGAAGTCCCATGCACACAACTTGATAGATATTTAACACATATTTATTTTTGTGCTCCTTCCGAAATGCGGGATTTCAATCAAATTTAAGTACCTGATTGCTTTAGGCCATGTGCCCATTCCTTCAGCTCCACCATGATAAATGGGTCATTTGTGATTTTGATATTTTTGAGGTATTTGTCTCGCACACACTCTAGAAATTTATTTTTGTCAATGATGTCATGATCTTAAAACTTTAAGTGTTCAATTATATTGATCATGTTTCCCTTAGCGATTACTATAGTTGGGATCCAGGGCATCACCATTTGGTACTTAGGATCCTTTTAGAGATCTATTGGCCTTGCATTTCCTTTTCTTAGTGGTATATATTCTCTCTAAAACTACCCTATTATCGGCTCATCTGCTTTTGTTGCTACTATTGGTTGCATAGGGGTCAGCGACACCCCTGGTGTCTTAGTCCTTGCTTTCCATATTGGGAAAGAGGTTCTCACTTTAGGAGAGGCTATGGCTCTTTGTAATACCCCTGCCCAATCCATGAGTTGTAAATATCATGTACATGCAGAATTTAGGTTTGTGAGCCGAAACGTAAATATATTGGTCAGGATGGTGAGTTGAGGTTTATTTTTTGGGGTTTTGTGCTAGTGTGAATATGTTATATATGTTTTGGGGCTGATATGCCTATGATTATATGCCTTTATTGGCTATGGGGATGGGGAGCCTGATAATGTAAATATGATGTAAATATATGCAAATTAATAATAAAAATGGATGGTTGTATACCAAAACCACAGAAAAGTGTATGGGGCGGCATGAGACTCCATAGGATTTGCAACAAAATGGATATGATTTATTAATTATGGAAAAGTGGCTAAAGTCTTAAATGAATTTAGATAATGCCAAGTGGAAAGATGATAACTCGTGCATGAAAAGGAGGGGCATTTTCCCTGAGAAGGGTATTTTCAATCCTAGAGGTTCACGGATTGAGTCCAGGTGGGGGGAGCATACTCATAGATTTAAGGATTTGAGCATGCATCTTGAATTTTGTGATTCAAGAGTCAGTTGGGGGCTAATAGTCAATTTTTGGGCCCAGGGATTACTTGGAGCCTTGGAGAAAAGCAGGAGCTCCTGGAGCCATAGAGTTGAAACCATCCCTAGCTAGTAGTAAGACACCCTAGACGTAGTGGAACAACCGAGGGACTGTTAGCTATGGCAAATGGGTGTACCACATCAATGCAAGTTGATGGGTACGTGAACCTATAGATTAGAGGTTGGGGCTACTAGGCTTGGTACCTTGGTTAGGTTTTGATTGTGTATGTTCATGTTTTTTTGTTTAAATATTGCCAATGGATTCGAGGCCCCGAATCATGAGTGACCTGTGGTTGAAATATGACGAACCACATAGTATATGGTTGGGTGGAATGTGGAAGGTCTACAGTCAATTGACCTTCTTTATTAGATCATTTTTTTCGTTTTATTTGTTTTATTTATGTGTCATGCCTTGCAAATCCCTCTTTTGGGATTTTGTCTTTAATTAATTTATGTTTTGTATGAATTATATTTGTCATGTATACATTATTATTGAATATTTCAATAATAATGCATTTAGTTAGGCATTGCATTTTATTGGATATATATAATTCTGGGATATCACCTAGATACAAGTTCAGGCCGAGGCCTTATGGAAACAATGGATTAAAAAGAAAACAAGTACAATTAATTGGTCAAAGAGGGCCACTGATCATAATTATGCCTATTTGGCAATGAAATTTAGCTAGTTGTGAATTAGTGGGGTTACAAGGACACCAATAGAGAGCCAAGGTTTGATAATTAGAATCAGATATTATGTGCTTCCATGAGAATTTTGTGAATACTGGTTTTGGTGTGTGTGTGTGTGTGTCTCACATTGCTGAGCAAGAGGTTAGGGATGTTACAAGATGGTTTCAAGTGAGTTTACAACATTGGGCCTGCACGAGCCAAAGATAAAGCACAAGGGCCAAAATATTTGGGGCACCTTGAGCATGAATGCAATCATCATCAAGATACTATTGAATTTCACCAAAATCATAACAATTCATTTATGGAAATTTGCAGGTTCTATGCTAAATCAAAACCCCTTTGAAACCTCTACAGAATGGAGGAATTATGTTTCTAGCACTGTTCGTTGGACTGCCTCTGACACATTAATTACCCTCGCATGAGGAAGATTGCCGATACAGTTTGGTAATGCATGGCATACATAAGTATGAATTAAATAATAATGGTGGTATATTAGATGTTTTCGTTGAACTTTGAATCAGGTTACATGAATCTAATCTTTTCACACTTGCACATATTTATGATTTTCCGGATGTCACTCGAGAAGATAAATGCAAATATATTAAATAGTTCTGGGAGATATTTCAAAACAAACAATGGTTCTTAGTTCTTTATTAGTTGCAACATATGTTAAGCACTGTAAGTTTCCATAGAGATCAACTTAACAAGATATAGGGGATAAGTGGGTTGTGGGCCTAAATGTTGAGACATGGAGATATTGCAGTTTCTATTATAAATCTTAATAGCCCTAGAGGATTAGATACAAGAATTTTTATCGATGGTTTTCCATTGCTCCAAATCCTTTGGGAAATTACTCTTTAATACATCATATATTCAATAATTATTAGCATCTTGGTTCCTTATTAAGTATCAGGTGTTTGTCATATGAATAAAAGACCTCATAAATAGCCAATGGTGGCATAGGGAACAATCATGTTAGGTTATACTCTAACTCCCTATGTTTGAGCTCCTAGGGAATTTTGAGAGAATCAATAGGGGTAATAGCACTAGTGTTATTCATAGTACTAAATCCCAAGAAATCAAAATTTGATTTACAGAGCGTGATAGAAGTTTCGGTTGAGACAGACCCTCCCCTTGACACATTTTGACTTGTTATCATCAGAGAGCCTATTCGGTAGTCCCTTGTATTGAAACAAGGGAGAATCACCCTTCTATTTTGAGTGTTTAAAGGAACATATCAGGGAAGGTAGAAATGTCAATATAATTATCGTTAACTCATAACTGAAATTCCCATTAGAGGGCAACGTTTTGGGAGGAGGCGGAACCAACAGTGGGGCCACGACACTTATGGAAGGTGGAATTATGTGAAGGAGATGGAAACATTCCGAAGGGGTGAAACTATGTTGGGGTGAATGGTGGAACTGCAAGTGTAGACCCCCCCTTTCTCGAGTGACGTCAAGGGGTACCCCCCATCCCTCGCAACTCGTATACATCGTGGATCTCGGGTGATGGATTTAATATATTTGATCGGGTGCATGGAACTCCACGGTGGAACCTCAAGTGTGGGTCTGCCTTCCTATCCTTATTGATGTCACAAAAGTGGGGGGAGGCCACAACCATTTTGGGATATAGATCTCGATCAGGTCATCACTACCATTCACGATATATTACACTAGTGAATGGCAATGATCATCGAGATCTATATCCAAAAATGGTTGTGTCGCCCCCCTATATATATATGGTTGTGGCCTTTGTCCAATGTGGAGGTGAAAGAACCATGGCCATTAAATCGACTAATGATCCAGTTGCTAGATTAGGAAGGGTAAATGGGTCGCTAGGGTGTTGGAAAAAGAGAGTGGACCCCATGACCAATTGTGACCACCTAGTTCCCACCATGAGGAAGGCCCATGCGAATTGTGGAAGGCCTAAGGAGGGCCAACATGCACAAGAAGGTAAAACATATGTGCTAAGTGTAAGGGAGACCCTGGAAAAACCAATTCATGCCTAATATTAGCTATGGGAACGAATTGGTACTAGGAATGGAAGCAAAAGCATAAGAGCAGATATGCAAGCCAAAGAACATATTTATAATAAAGGGGAAAACAAACAATGAACAATTTGGAAACAAAAACAAAAAATATAAAGGCGCATAATGACCCATAAATTTAAAAAAAAAAAATGTGTTGTGATAAACAAAAAGAAATGCAAAAAACAAGCCAAGCTTTTCGAGGGAATAAATTTTAGCTCAAGTATTGGAATTGGGCAATCAAATAGTTAATAAAAATATATTCACAGGAAGAATACGTTGGTCAACCCAAAATTTTGAGATTGGGAAAAAATATTGTGAAAATTTCCAAAGGAAAGCTATAGGAGGTGAAAAGGGAAAAAAACAAAAGTGTAGAAGACGCTTAGTGATCTACAATGAAGTCGAGGAGGTCAGAGCTATGAATGTCAACATGGTAAATGATGGTATAGAATAAAATGGCCATGGAGTTGATAAACCCAAGAACAAAGATTTGGAATAAATTGTGAGAAGCGTTAAAATGGAGGTGCTTAGCTACAAATTTGACAATAAAATACTAATGAGGGAACACCAACAAATTAATACACATATTTTATAAAGCTTGAAAAAATTGCAGATGAAATTGGACTGACAGTTTGATTCTAGGAAGGGAAATGAATATGATTCATAGGTTAAAAAAGATGTTCTAAAACATCAAGACATTCTAGGAGCGTTACCCAACAACATTACCACATATCAAGAATGTCAACTAAGAGGGCTTATGCCACCTCAAAGTTAGGTAGTAGCCCAAGTATATCACCAGTAAGAAAGCCAAGGAGGAGGTTTGACTAGGACAATTTGCAAGGGTAACTCAGGAAAATTAAACCTCTCACTTGTAATGGGGATCATAAGAAAGGAGAGGAATTGGTTAATGGAAATGAGGAAGTATTTGTAGACGTACAATTACTCCTCTAATTTGGAATCCAAATATGAAATCTATCATTAGAAAGGAATGGAAAGCTCGTGGTGGGAACAGCTCAAGGAAGTGAAACATCTAGATGAGAGGAAAATATCATGGAGGCAATTCAAGAAGTACTTCAAGAGGAAATACTTATTTGAGAATGAGGATGAAAGGAAGGTGTAGGAATTTTTTGAGCTCAAGCTAGGAAATATAACCATGGAAGAATATGGTTGAAAGATTACTGAGTTGCTGAGGTATGTGAATTTTATTAGGGATGAAATGGTGAAGATACAAGGATATTTCAATAAGTTACCATATTTCTATTATGACTGAGTTAAATTTCACGAGCCTGGCATTGGATGAGGCCATGAAAAAGGTAGAGTAGTTGTATGATGTAACAACCCTTGTCAAAATTCCATGTAATAAAGTTAATAAAGGAAAAATATAAGACCAAGGTCATGGGACACATATTCTGAGCTAAATGTTGGGTAGAACATCCTAGTGGGTGTTCATTTCAGCTATTATGACTAAAGGAATGTGGAAAAGGCAATGAAAAAGGCTTTGAAAAGAAAAGAGGCATTAATTAGCATTTCATTTATGAAAATAAAGGAAATTAGGAGAAAAGGATGGTGAAAGGTCACAACTTTCATGTGAGGAGGAAATTGAAGGAAAATTGAAGAAATTAGATGCCTCATTAATAAGAAGGCGTATGAGGATTATTTGGTAACCTTTTGTCAGTTCAGTTTTGGAGCTCTCTCTATTCTCTCTCTCTACCACTCTTGGAGAGTTAGATCATTCTTGGAGCACTCTAGCATTGGATCAAGGAAATAAAATGAAGGACAAAAAAGGAAAAGGGAAGCAAAGATCAAGCAAGGAAGAGAAGGATCAAGCAGCTACAATGAGATTACTTGTAGGTATCGATTTTCATGTGTGATGTCATTTCTAGATTTGGCATGCATGGTACATCCATGTGAATATTTGGTTCTATTGTTGTCATTAGCATGGGTTTTGCTAGTTGTGATAGTGTTCTTTAGCGTTTCCTTACCATTTCTAGATAACCATGGTGTGGTGGGTTCTCTTGTATTTGGTTGATATGGATTTCCAGATGGTTTCAAATCCGAGTGAGGTGGTCTCTAAACAAAATAACACAGGGACTAGGAATCCCTAGACCAGAGAAGGTGGGATTCTAGTAAAGCCAAATTTTGTGTGCCTCAGTGGGCCTAGGAATCCTCGACCAGTAAATGGCAGGATATATGGTAAATCCTAGAGGTTTGTGCCCTCAATTAGGCCTAAGAATCCTCGACCAGTGAATGGTAGGATATACGATAAATCCTAGAGGGTAGAGTCACAATTGGGCCCAAGAATCCTCGACCAGTGAATAGTTGGATATACAGTAAAAACTAGAGACTAGGAGGTGGAAAAATTCCTCACAGTGTAGGCAGATAAATCTTGTGGCATCCATGCTTGTTTAGGGCCTAGTGATCTGGTGGGGATTGTGGTAAAGCCTGAGGAAACCTGGTTTGGTTTGGTTTTGAGTCCCACATTCATGCTTAGAATATGGCATGTCAGTGATTGGCTGAAATAAATATTTGGTTCAGCCAATCTGTGGTCAAGTGGTTTGTGGAAGTCCCAAACCTGGTTTGCATTTGCATTCATTAATGATATCTCCATATCCTTGGTATTTCATGTGTAAATGTGTTGGTTCATATGTGATTCTTATGGTTGTTATATCCTAGTTATTGCTATTGGTTATATGATGGTTATGAGTATGTTTTATGACAGACTTGAGGTATGGCTCTCATTATGTTTTGGTTAGAAAATGAATGTAAAATGCATATATGATAATGAAAGTATTGTGATAAGGAATCAATGTTTTTTTGTAAGTCTCATATAAGTATGAGACCCCTATGCTTAGATTTGTTGTTATGACCTATAGATTACATATTTGTGACATGTTTGACAAAATTTCTGTCATGGCTAGTAGGGGTCAGATAAAGTACTTGTACCAATTATTGCATTTGTAGCTTTATTCCATTTTTATTTATCATTTCTGAAAGTTTCATGAAGTTCTCGGAAATGGCATAAGCCCTGACCCTGAAAAAATGGCACAAAATTCGGTGTCGCTGGCTCAAAACTAGCTAAAAAAGTCCACAGTCACTGGCATTCCTTTCTATGGGAGTGACTGGAAGGCCTCAATCACATGCATGTCTTGTGATGGGAGCAAATGAGGGTCCATATTAGTGAAATGTCAAGTTGTCTCAAGGGTTGGTCACCTAGAAGGGTTGGTTGGCTCCTGAAGGTTCTAGGGCATGTGTGGAAGGTAAAAATGGTTTTCTTTTATCGGTTCCACTTCCTTAACTGTACATGGGAAGTTAAATCACATCATAGTAGCCTCTCGTCACATGTTTACCCCAGCGGGCTGGTTAACTTGGGTAAATGTTGGAGGAGGGTGCTAAATATGAGAAATGTAAAATAAATCATTCCTCCAAAGGAATTTGGATAATAAGAAAATAAACATGATGTAGCAAAGGAAGAAAGGGTTTAAACCTTCACTCCTTAGAAATAATTCTCAAGAAAATCAACAAACACCAACAACTCTTAGTGAGCTGAGTGGAGGTGATTCCTTAAACAAGATACCAAGATTTCAACCCATTAAGTGTTGGGGCTATGAAGGAGAACATATGTATAAGGATTTTCCTCATAGAGAAGAAAAGATGAGGATTGCACATAACATTCAACCAACTAATATAGTGGAAGACATGGGCAGAAGCATGCCTAGGATCTATCCAACACTAGATAATAGGAAGGTTAAGCATTAGGTGCATATGATTGAGATAAAAGGTAAGCTAAATAATTAGCCTATTTCTATTTTAATTGAATTTGGAGCTAGTCATAGTTATATTGATCCCAAATCGGTCGAAAAAATTAATTTAAAGAAAACCGAGCATCACAGGGCATGGTTAGTTCAATTGGCTACAAGGAAAAAATGAAAAATAATAGAGTTGGTAAAATAATGTCCCATCAATATGAATGTGATGGACACAAATGTAGATTTAAATGTAATACCATTTTGTTCATATGATTTCCTAATTGGTATGGACTGGCTAGAGAGGCATCATGCAGTATGGTACCACTATTAAAAATAATTTATTTGTCTTGATGAAAAGGGATAGCAGAGGAAATTATAAGGAACTCCAAGGCTGATATATATTAGGGAGATATTAAGCATGCAGTTGAAGAGGAATTTCAGAAAATGGTGTCAATTTTTTTGTAGCTCACTTGGAAGAAACAAGTGGGGATCAATAATCAATTTTGGAAGACCATCTAGTACTTAGGGAATTTGAAGATATTTTTGTTGAAATTCTAGGATTACCTCCAAAAATATATATACATTTTAATATTAATTTGGTACCTGGAGTTGCTCCAGTATCCAAAGAACTATACAGGAAGAGAACACCAGAGCTCAAGGAATTGCAGATGTAGCTATAAGGACTTTTAAAGAAAGGGTATATACACCCAAGTGTATCACCTTAAGTTTCTCTAGTTCCTTTTGTTAAAAATAAAGATACTACACTAAGGCTATGTATCGATTTCATGTAGCTAACAAGAATAAATATCCTTTGCCAAAAATATATAACTTATTTGACCAGCTCATGGGAGATAAAATATTTTCTAAAATTGGCTTTAGAATTTTTTTTTTGAATCTCCATCAAGGATGTACTCTGAACAGATAACATCTTAGTACTAGATGCAAACTTCTCTTAGGGTTTTAGCTGCATTCCGGGTGCATATTTTATAAAAATCCTACTCATATTTGTTAAAAAAATAAAATCAATTTGCATTTGAAAGAATACATACAAACAACAAACCCTAATTGCAGAAATAAAGTTATAAATACTAGTGTAAATTTCCAATGGCATATCTGAACCATTAAATTCCATTTCCAAGGTCTAATTAGTGTTGTAAAATTCCAAGGAATTATTTACAAGTTGTAGGTGCAAATCTAGAGGCGTTCTAAGGAAATTTATGTATTGTTATAGGATGGCCTTGTTTTGCTACAAGATACATTTGAGAGAAAATTTATGAGGTTTAAATGTTGTACGAGGAGTGTAGAAGGTGGAGGAAGGTTGTATAAGGGTATGTGTATCCTTTCCAAGCTCGGGTACACACAATAGATCAGTTCAAATGCAATATAGGCAAGTTTCGGTGTTTCTTGTAGCTTATTTACGCAGAATTCAACTTATTGGCAAATTGCAAAAATACATAATAGTGGGTGAAAAGATGATATATGTAAGTGAAATAGATGCATAAAAACAACACTAATTATGCCTATGAAGTAACACTACTTTGCTAAAATAAAAATGCATGATTCACAGGTAAAAGCAAAGTACATACATGACTAATAAATTGCATGAATATAACAAAAATAGAAGTGATGAGTTGAATTTTAAATAAAGACTACTATTGCATGAAAGAAATTGTTTTTGTATTTATTAGAACATAATACATAAACAAACTTAGAAGGAAGCTTATTCATAAACCCTACAATGATAATACTTTTAAGAGATGAGATTTGCAGAAAAAACATAACTAACCTAAATGCATGGAAAGTAAATATGCAATAAGGGTGGTTGAGCACCTAGGCTTGGCCCTATCCCAAGGAGACTCATGTCCCTTAGAAGAAAATCAGGTTGAGAACAAAAGATCATTTTTCATTAATTCACAAATATGCTTATACATGAAACTTGAGAAACTTAAATAACATGCAATAAGCCTTTCTCAAATGTTGACTATGTTCCTCTATGGTTTTTGAATCCCTACTGGGCTGTTAAGATCCCTTATTTATACAACTATTGCCTGAATGGAAACCTCCTTGAAGGGAGGACTGATTTTCTCTAAAATCCTTAAAAACTTAGATCTGGTTCCCTGGTGTCCTAGTAGCTATAGGGAGGTAGTAAATTTCCTTGAGCTAGCTAAGTTGTGATTAGCCTTTAACAAGGGACAAGCTCCATAATCTTCTCCTGTTGGACTCTTGTGTGATTTTCATAAGATATCCTCAATATCTTGCACATTTAATGCATTAGGCACATAAGATATACAAGTTATCTCTTAATCCTCCTAAGAACATATTAAAGTTGAAAAAAACATTATCAAGTGTCGAAGGAAAGGATAAATATTCCTAAGGATGGTTAGATGGGCCTTAAATTGTACCTATTTGGGAGGCCCATCATACTCTCCTATTAAAAAAATTTCTCATCCTTTGAGAGACCTAGCCATATTGGTACTCTTGATTCATTGACCTGATGGTTTTCCTGACATCCCAAGCTGTTTCAGATGTGGCATCACCCTTTGAATAAAACCTTGCATTCTCCTCATTTTATGTCCACTCCCTATTTTCTTTTGCTTGATCCTTATACTCTTGTAGGCCCAATAGTAAAGGGGGACTAAACTAGAGTCCAGTCCAGTGGACTCTAAGCCTTTGGATGATTATTTTGTATAAAGGTGTTTTAGCCAATGCATTTCTCAATCTCTTAGGTGTGTGATATTCTCTTATTCTTAAATTGTGTGGAAAGGTTTGTCGCCTTCTTTGGCATGCTTGCAAGCTTTCATCCCCCAATAATCTAAAAGCATCTTCAAAGCGAAGAACTGCATGTTATTTATTTTCCTTATATATTGTTATCATTTCAGGATTTTCTACTATGAGTCTATGGTTAACAATGAGGAGATGAGGGTCTGGTAGTTCTTCCCTGACCCAAAGTGGCTCTTCTACCTCCTTGGCTAGTATTCTCTTAAGAGTTTATACCCTAGTTTCCTCATGGTTCAACCATGAAGCTAAGGCCTTTAATTGCACATCATCCAATTTAGAATTGAGTTCCCAAATTTTCATGTCAGGTATTACTAGATTATGCATATAAATTATTAAATTCTGGCCCTATCCTCAATGCTACATTTGAGATAAAAATCAATGATTATTTTACATCTTGTAGAGGAAGGGAACCTTTTTGTGCCAATGTATTAATATAAAACTAACACCACTGATATTTTAGAAACAATGAATAATTTTTTGAAGGGTGTCTGTAATGTATAGCTTCCCTAGATAGACTAGTTATTGTGGCAATTTGTTCTTATTTCTCCTGTAGTAGCTTTTGTGTTTGTTGCAACTGGGTTTTCATCTTCTTGTTTTACTTTTGTAGATGGCCCCTTAAGTTTTCTTCAATGAAATTGAGGTTGGTCATTTTGTCTCCCATTTTCCTCATCTTTTCCTCCATAATTCCAATATCCTAAAACCCTATGGACTTTGAAATTTTCATTCATCTATATTTTTTATTTCTCTCTGCCTCTAGTTCAAAAAATAGCACTAGTGAAAAGTGAATAGAAAGCACCTTCCCTGCATCAATCCAAGCATAAGAATATTTGAGGTATGGCTGAGGATCTAGTTCCCATAGCTCTGGATTTTGTTCCTATGGTTCCATAGCCTTTTCCTGTAGCTCTAGATTATGTTCCTGTAGTACTATGCGTTGTTAGGGAGCGTTTTTTCTTTAGTATTTGTCCCTTTTGATTGATCTTGTGGATCTTTTCCTTTCAATGATGTGTGGGTTATATAAAATTCTTGTTTCTCTTCCTTTTTAGGTTCTTCCTCATTATCACTAATTGTCTCCACAATAATGATTGGAGTTAGATAAGGTGGCTCATGTTTTCCTTTCTTGATTCTATTTGTCTTCCTTATTTTCATGTAAAGAGGGGTTTCCTTGGTTTCCTTACTTTCAAATTTGTTGGGGTACTTAAGGTTGCCAAGGTAGTTGCAACTTATTCATCTAAATTTCCTTCTAAAGTGCTCACTTTCTCCCCCATTTTCCTATTCTTTGTTTTCCTATAGGATGTCTCAATAGCCTCTTGAGGCTTTTGCGCCTTTGATTCTGTCAAATTGAACTTAGCCATCCCTTCCTCAGCCACTTTTGCCTCTGCCTCTGTCTGCCATTCTGCTTCCTTTTCTATCTTTTCTGATAATAATTTCTTTGATTCCTCCCCTTCAATATCAACTTCTTCTTCTAATTGTTCTTCAATTTCCTCCTCTGGTTCTACCCCCTCTATCTCTAATTGAGGTTAAATTTGGGTTTCTAAAAATGCTTCTTTGTCCATGTCTAGGAAATCAGTCCAAGAAATAGGATTTTGCAGGCTCTCTAAGGCATATAGGACTATCAATCTTATCAACCCATGGTGAGCTATATAATTATGTTTTCCTCCTTTTACCCTTAGCATCATCTCTTTTATATACTAGAGGAGGAAATAAGGAATGCTAATCCTATATTGGGTAGGAAAAATTAGTTGAAATCTGAGTTGATGGAGAAATCTAAACTGATATTCATATAAAATGTTGAACCTTCCTTCACATGAAATATATTCGAGGATATGGTATGCCAACTCATCCCAAGGGTATGGCAGGCTCTCCCTCCTCACTCCTTTTTTATCCTCTATGGGTTTCTCATTTCGAAGGAATAAATTCTTCTCAGTATATTGGCCTCATGCCTCTCTTCTTTGTTCCATTTGACCCCCCAAGGGAGTGTGGCGAGCCCTACTGAAAATTTATTCATTTAGGTAGATTATGAGGCCTATAACCATAATGATAACTTCATGCTCTTCTAGCTGCTAGAGATTTGAGGAAAACTCTTGAGCAATTTCATCATCAAAATCTCTCAAGTTCTCCAAAAACCCTAGTCATTAACAATTTGAAAAAATGTCCTAACATCAAGGTGTTGATGGATCATGTAGGGGTCTATAGGTTCTCTTCTATTAAACCCCCCTTCCATGGCTTTAATAAAATTATAACAAAGAAGAACAATGGGTTTGTATTTTACTGCTATAGGATCCTAAGGTTTCCTGTGTAGTGGAGGATGTTGAAACTAAGGAGAATTTGGCAATCTGTTTTACAAGGTTGAGGGAAAGAAAAATCAAAACGTGAACCTCTTATTTTTTCAACACACCCTATCCTTTTAGCACACCATATCCTTTCAATAAATTCCTAGCCAATTCTAATGTTTTCCTTATTGAAATTCAAAAATGTGTAAATTGCAGAGAGCTCTTTAAGGATTGAGATATTTTCTTGAATCCTTGTGTTAGATGTTGGTGAGGAGAAATTTCACTTACACTCTTTTTTATTATTTTCCTTTACTCCTTGAGGTTTGATGGCTATTCTAGGAAGAAATGGGCTTCATGTAGTAATTTATGAACTTCTTGTAGCAATCGTATGCAAAACCCTGTAGCTTCCTCTAACAACTTGTGCTCAAATTTTTTTCACTGTAGACCTATTATAGCACTAGTGAGTCCTCCTTGGTGTTTAAAATAAACTTGCATGCAAGAATAGACTCATGGGACTCGAATTAAGTAGTTATTCATTGAGGTGATTGGCTCAACACGTTATGTGAGTTGCCCCCCACCTACCACATCAAGTTCCACATTCCACAATGAGTAAGCAATGTTGCCCCACTCTCTCAAGTTATCTCCCCTTTTGGCACATCCTCCTTTTACACGTGTGGGGTCCTTTTGGAGAAAACTGAAGTTGACTACCAAATATTGTTGAAGCTGCTCTAACTACAATTGGCTTATAAAACCTTTTCATTCATACACTTTCAATGTTTCTTCAAGATAAAATAAGTTCAAAGGGAGGTTTTTAGGATTGCATACCAGGGCCTTACCTTTGATGTTTTCTTGCAGATGATATCGAGGTTGTTGATGTAACAACTAAATATGCCTTTGATGGTCCTGAAGCTACTTGTGACGATCTATTGGAGGTTGAAATGTTGCTACCATGGTTTTGGAGTTCTTTTGGAGTTTTTTATTGTTGCTACTATTGCTCCACATATCTCTGGTTTAGATGGATGAAATATTGTTGTTGTAGGGAGATGGATCTTACTATTGTTGGTGACTAAAGATCCTGTAGTACCCTAGAGGAGATCCTATAGTTTTTCAGTCTTGTTTTCTATGTCGTTTGAATATGGTGGACTTCATGGCTCCTCTAATTCATGATGTAGATTTGGGCCTATAAGGCTTTTGAAGACTTATAAATGGTTGAAGATTAGTTTCAGGATTCATCGCATTAGATTTGCGAAACATCGACATTCTGAACTAGCTATTATGGTTCATCTTCAAGAAGAAAAATGAATGTGAAGAAAAGTGACCATGCTCGGAAGAAATAAATATAAATTTGAAAGGAAAGGAAAAAGAGCCGACTAGAAGAAAACCCTAAAATTTTAAGTAAAGATTATTTTAATGTCTAAAGTGAGCATTGGATT
>APFE030207609.1:29327-42645 GCA_000404065.3 Pinus taeda
GAGAGAGAGAGAGAGAGAGAGAGAGAGAGAGAGAGGAGAAAAACGATATGATTTTTGAATATATAGTAAGAATTATTAATTAACCAGTCTAGATCCATCTTAAGTCTAGATCTATCAAGCGCTAAGAGGGATCAAATATCTCAAGGTGCAAACCTATTTTTTGAGTGAAAAACTTGAGGAAAAGTTTGCGCCTCGAGAGATTTGATCCCTCCCTCTCTGCGCTTGATAGATCTAGAGTTAAGATGGATCTAGGTTGGTTTCCGTCATGTTCGGCCAAAGAAAATATAATGAACATATGATTAATTTTATCAATAATATGTAAATTCATCTAATATTAATACAATCATTTTAAATATGCTAAATATGTCTCAGATTAATCTCGCCATTTTAATTTTAAATTTTCTTAGTTACCTCAGTTCGTTGAGGTGATAAATATTGTTAATAACTTTAATGATGAAATAAAAATTTTGAATGTAAAGAGACAACGTAATAGTGTTGAATGATAGAAAATGTGAATAATAAGAATATAGTCAATTACAAATAGTCTTCATTGTGATTAATCTCAAACTATTTTCTTCTACTATTCTTATTGTCACCCTTGTTACTTTTGTCATCTTTTCATATCGATTATATGAAACGGATAGGTTAAATTGTAAACCATTTAAATTGTTAGCTTGAGATATTGTAGCAAACATCATACCTTGTCTCTCTTTCTCTCCAATATTAATAGGTTGAATTACTATAACACAAAAATCAATATAAATTGTCCATAATTCTTTTTGCTTACACTAAAATTAATGCACAATGTTAATCCAATCACTTTAAAATTAATGTACTACCATACATCTAATTACATCAAATTAGAAATCAACATCTACACTGGAATCAATGCATCAAATGCAAGAAATCAAATAAGATTAGAAAAGAACATTTACACTGAAATCAATGCAAGAAATCAAATAAGATTAGAAAAGAACATTTACACTGAAGTCAATGCATCTAATGCAAGCAATCAAACAGGACTAGAAATCAACATTTACACTCAAATCATTGCATCTAGTGCAAGTAAGCGAATATTATTATAAACCAACATCTACATTGAAATGAATGCATCTAGTGCAAGCAATCAAGTAGGATTAGAAATCATCGTCTACACTGAAATCAATGCATTTAGTGCATGCAATCAAATAGGATTATAAATCTACACTGAAATCAAACTAGTGCAAGTAATAAACTATTATTAGAAATCAACATCTACATTAAAATAAATACATCTAGTGCAAGCAATCAAATAAGACTAGAGATCGCCATCTACACTGACATCAATGCATTTATTGCAAGAAATAAAATAGTATTAGAAATCATCTACACTGAAATCAATGAATCTAGTGCAAGCAATGAAATAGCATTAGAAATCAACATCTACACTAAAATAAATGCATCTAGTGCAAGCAATCAAATAGGATTAGAAATCACCATCTACATTGAAATCAATGCATCTAATGCAAGAAATGCTCTTCCCACTATCCCCCTCCATATCTCCTTCTTTGTCTCTCTATCTCACCCCCCTAAACACACACGCTCTCTCACTCCATATCTATCAATCTCTTTGTCCCTCCCTCCCTCTCTCTATTTGTCTCTTCTTCCCTCTCTGCACTTTCCATCTATATCTCTATCTCCCTTTGTCTCTCTATATCACCCACAAAACATACACTCCCTCCCTCCCTCCTCCTCTCCCTCCCTCTCTCTCTCTCTCTCTCTCTCCCCATTTTCTCCCTCTCCCATGCTGCTATCTCTCTCCCTCTCTCTCCATCTTCTTTATCACTACCTCTCTCTCTCTCCACCTTTCTCTCTCTATTTATTTCTTCTTACCTCCCTCTCCCTCCCCCTCCAACTCAATCTCTATTTCCCTCCCTCTCTCCACTCTCTGACATCCTTTCTCTCTTCCTTCCTCTCTCTTCCTTTATCTCCCACCTCTCTCTCTCTCTTCACCCTCCAACTCTATTACTATATTCCTCCCTCTATCCTCTCTCCTTCTCTCCCCCATTCTCTCTATCTCTCCTTCTTTGTCTCTTTATCTCACCCCCAAACATACGCACTCTCTCTCCATATCTCCCTTTTCACTTCCTCTCTCTCTCTCTCCACTTCTCACTCTTTATGTATTTCTTCTTCTCTCACTCCCTCACCCTCTAACTCCATCTCCCTATTCCTCCCTCTCTCCTCCTCTCTCCCTCGCTCTCTCCTCCTCTCTCTCAAGTCCGTTCTCGCGTACTTCATCTCTCTCTCTCTCTCTCTCTCTCTCTCTCCATATTTCCCTTGTCGCTCCCTCTCTCTCTCCACTTCTCACTCTCTATGTATTTCTTCATCCCTCCCTCTCTCCCCCTCAAACTACATCTTTCTATCCCTCCCTCTCTCCTCCTCTCTTGCAATTCCTCTCTCTCTCCCTCTCTCATACCTTCCTCTCTTTTCCCCCATCTCTCTCTCTCTCTCTCTCTAAAATCCTCTCACTATCTCCCTCCCTCTCTCCTTCTCTTTCCCCCCTCCATGTTTGTATCTCCATCTCCCTCTCTTACCCTTATCTACCTCTCTCACTCCTCTCCCTCCTCTCTCTCTCTCTCTCATCTCTCTCTCTCTCTCTCTGCTCTCTTAATTCCTCCTCTCCCAATCCTTAGTTATCTCATCTCTCTCTTGTCACTCCCCCTAGAGCTCCACTCTAATCACCTATGTCTTTGTTTTCCTCCATATATCTATATATATAATATATATATATATATAATATATATAGAGTAAGATATAGTCATGATATATTAATTATATTATAATATAGCGAATTTAATATTGTATTAATTCCAAAATTATTAAATTTAATAATATTAATATAATAATTATTAATTGAATCATTAGATTTAATAATATAATAGTAATAATAATAATCTTATAATATAATATTAAGTTCATAATTTTTTTGCATGGTCTTAGTAATAATTTGGCCTATGGTATTTCGCCCAGAAGCTTCACCTAAATAAAACCTCTTTTTTGAGTGATCAGAAAAGCGGAGCTCAATATGGATACTTCCAAGTTGGATGCCATCATGAAATGGTTGGTGGCAAAAAATGTTTACGAGAACAAGAGTTTCATTGGGGAAGCACAACACCTAAGAAAATTGATAACCTTATTTTTAACAGTAGTTACAACACTCTACGCCATAATAACAAGTTGCAAGAGTTTCCAATGGGGGAAGGGTTAATAGAAGGCCTTTGAATATTTAAAGAAGAAAACCAATCGAACACAAATTCTTGCATTACCAAACTTGTAGCAACCCTTCAAAATAGAGATAGATGTGAGTGGGTATGCTATGGGAGTAGTCTTCAGGTAATGAGGAAGGTTTTTATACTACAATTTTGAAGTATTGCATGGGGTAGTCTTCAACTACCCTACCTACGACAAGGAGCTTTATGACCTAGTACAAACTATCAAAAAGTGGAAACATTATCTAAAGAGAAAGGATACATTCATACACCTAGATCACTAGGTGTTACAATACTTGGAGGCCTAGAGTAAGTTACAAAATACCAGGAATTATTAATGGATGGGGCTATTACAACAATTCCATTTAGTGATCGAGTATAAGAAGTGTAGGATAAAAAAGTTGATTAACATGCTTTCAAGGCCACCTGCATAAAAAAAAGTCACAACTTCCAGAACTCGGAAGCACATCAAGTCTTTCAATCATGGTGCATACAAAGAGGCATATATAGAGGATGAGGATGTTAGGGAGGTGTATTAATAACTATAGGGCTAGAGTCATGGATGATAGTGACATCATAGTTGACTATCACATCTATAATAGATTACTATATAGGTTGGACAAACTATATGTTCCTAAGGTGAGAGATTGTATCTAAGTAGAGAGGCTCACACCTCCAAAGTTACAAGGAATTTTGGTGTTGGGAAGATAATTTCCAGTTTGTAAAGGTATGTGTGCTAGGTTATAACACAAGAATGCAAGAAGATGTAGCTAGGTTCATTAAAGAATGTATATTTTGTTGTACCAACAAGCCAATAATATGAAACATGCTCTATACCATCCCTTACTTCTATTCACTTTTCCTTGGGAAACATCTCCATGGAATTTATGGGAGGCTTAACAACAATCAGTAAGGGACATGACTACCTATTCATAGTATTCTATAGGTTCAATAAGATGTGCATTTTCATACCATGTAAAAATACCACCAGGGTGTCAGAAGTAGAAAACTTGTTCTTTGAACAGGTCTGGGTGAATTTTGAGATACCAAGGAGAATTGTTTCAAATAGGGATGTTATATTTCTCAATACATTTTTTATTACATTGTGGGAGAAGTTGAACATGAAGTTGAAGAGTTCTACAACATGACATCCATAAAAAAATGGTCAAATAGAAGTAGTCAATGGGACTTTGGTGCAATTTTTAAGCGGCTACAATCAGAAGCATCTGAAAACTTGGGATGAAAATATGGTATGCATACAACACTCTTATAATAGAGCAGTCCACGCTTCTATTGATAAGTCCCCATTTGAGACATGTTTAAGATATCTTCCATCTTCACCTTTGAATGTTGTACATGGACAACAAGGAGGAGTGAGGGAGGATATCACAAAGGATTCTTAAAGAGAAGAAAAATGTGTTGAGAATATCAGGAAAATCCATTTACAAGTACAAGAGACACTGAAGAAGTCACATGAAAAACACAAGGCGAGGAATGATCAACATATGGTAGAGAGGTCATTTAGAGTGGGAGACAAAGTATGGTTACACTGAACATGGAGAGGTTACAGGGTTCTAGTAAGAAATCAAGGTTTTTCAGTATGGTCCTTTCAAGATACTAGAAAAGGTAGGAGATAATTTTGATAGACTAGATCTACCCGCATACATGCTCATTTACTTACTAGTGAATGTGGAAAATCTCAATCTCTATGAGTCTTCCATGTTGGAATAAGAAGAGGTGCACATCATACTTTCCATAGAGGACTTATCTTTAGATGCTCAAGCATACTTAATAAAAGATACAATTTCAAAAAGGTCCATTGTTAAATAATCCTTTGGGATTTGTATATAGATAGGATGGTCTTCATTAGGATTTTAATTAGTTGTTTCCCGTCTTTCTAGTTATGGAGACATCACTGCCTCCCTCTAATTCTGTTTGTATAAATACCATTTTTCTGATGAATAATACATCATAGAATAACATCATTTTATCTTGAAGTTCTCCAGGCTTGCTTAATAGTGGTACTAGAGCGGACCACCTCCTAGTTTAAAAAGAGACAAGTTATACACTATCGCTTGTCATTGGATCTGTTGAAGCCGATTCAAACCATTAATTGGTTTTTGTAGTTATGTGCACGTGGGACCATTTCGCTTGTCTGAAGTTTGGTAAGTATTGTGAACCCGAGCACCATTGGATGCATCACGAGTTTCCCTGACCATCAATCTTGTCCAAACATTGCATGTTTGATGGGACCATGTCATGCTGTCGATTTCAATGTGATAAACTGTTGATTTCAGACTGTTCGAGCACCAGATTATTTTTTTTTTTTGAAAGGGAGATAACACTCTAAAGGAAAGTTTTTATAAATCATTTTTTATCAGAAGGAGTTCTATATAGTCACAATTTTGATTGCTAATTTTTCTACAAAAATGGGTTCTTTTGTCTCTCTAGTTGGTGTTGTCATTTATGGAAAGGAAAATTATGAGGAGTGGTATAAAGAATAAAAAATACACTTATTTTTAATGATCTGTGGGATGGACTATGTGAAGGAAAAAATGACAATAAACTAGAGCTTCCTGATGAGGAACAACAACTAGGAATTTGCAATAGTAAGAATAAAAAGGCATATGCTTTAATCTCTACTTCAATCTCATAAGAGGTAAGAAGATACACTATTCAAAGTAAAACAACATATGAAGCAATAACAAAATTGAAAGAGCTTTATGATTCATGTTCAGAATTGGAGATAATTCAGTTATTATTGAAATTTTTTAATCTGGAGATGAAATAATGGTCCATTAAACTTGCTTCTTAAATTAAATCCATCAGTCATGAAATTGAATCTACTAGTGTTAAGATTGATCTGCGACTTACTTCCTTTATAAAATCCCTCTACCCTGGTTATTCACACTACTTGGAATATCTCCAAGCTAGTGGACAATTAAAAGATTTAGATTTTGAAAAATTAGTAGGAAAAATTGCAAAAAGAGAGAAGGATGTTGGCAAGAAAGAACCCCTACCCAATTCTAATGCTGAAACTTTGTATTTTTCTCAAAAAGATCAAAAACCTCAAAGGCGACCGAGGTCGATGTAGGAGGAATTATAGAGGCAGGGGGGAAAAATAATCAGGGAGATAGACAACATAATGATAAAAAACAAATACTTTTTACTGATAAAACAACTATCAAATGCTTTAGATGTGGTAAAGTAGGACATACCACTGATAATTGTAGAATTCCCTGGGAGAGAATTAGTGAAAGGAGAGAGCAAATACATCAAAATAAAGATAAACCACCTCCAGATAAACGACAATCTTTTGAGAATGCACATTATGTTGTTGTTCATTGTAATTTTAACATGGATGATGTCTTTAGTACCTCTTTTTCTTCATGGCATGATAATTGGATCTTAGACACAAGTGTCATTTGTCATATGACCTTTAAGAGAGATGTATTTGAAAAATTCAGTGATCATATTAATGGACTAGTCTATTTTGCTGATAAATCTCAAGTTAAACATTCACGAATAAGATCTATTTGATTACGTAGTCCAAGACTTACAAATTATTAAATGATGTTCTTTACATTCCACAATTCAAAGGAATTTATTGTCTCTTATACAGATTAAATAACAAGGAAATTTAATACACATATTTGATGGTAAAGTGGAGATTCAAAGAGCAACTAATAATGAGATTGTTATGATTGATGCAGAAGAAGACAAACTCTTAAAATTGAAAGGCATGTCATCCATTGCGTTGAATACTACTCATTTGGTTCGAAAAAATGATACTTTGTCTACAAGTTTGGTATGGCATGCTCGTTTTGGTCATATCAATTATGACAGTATAAGAATTACGAGACAACATAGAATTAAAGGGCTCCCAATGATTCCAAAAAAGCTTACACCATGTAATGTTTGTATTCTGGGAAATCACTGTAAACAACGTTTTCGTAGTTTACTTCTAAAACATCTATAAAATTAGGTCTCATACATTAAAATTTATGTGGACCTACGTTTTTTGCTACTGCAAATGGTAATAAATATATACTGAAATTCATTGATGATTATTTGAGGATGTGTTGGGTCTATGTTTTAAGATAAAAGTCACAAGTTTTTGATGTATTTAAAAAATCTCATCTCTTGATTACAAACGAAACTCAACTTAATATAGGCACTCTAAGAACTGATAATGGTGGAAAGTATACTTCACATGCTTTTGAAAGTTATTTGCAAGAGAATGGCATCAAACACCAAACCACAATTCCTTATAATCCACAACAAAATGGTGTTTCAGAATGAATGAACAGAACATTGCTTAATATTATAGGATCAATGATGTTTTGGGGAGAAGGAGTACTTTATGCAACTTATATCAGAAATCGTTGTCCATCTTCTCTTATCAACAATAAAACTCCATATGAATTATGGTATAGTCATCTTCATGTTGTTCAACATTTCAAATTTTTTGGTTCTGTTGATGCCTCGAAAATCGTTGCATCAACATCGGGGGATAACCACCCGATCCGGACCTTAATACAACTCCTTTTCTGTTTGGGATGGTGGCTTCGACTGGATATAATGGGACCAGTTTCCCAGTGATGAATAAAAAGGGATGGAAGAGTGACTAGTTTTCTAATAAGTGATAATGAATGGATGACTTAATCTAAAAAGCGAAAATACAAACAACTATTCTATCCTGGGAAGCTTCTATTCTTAAGTGCAATGTTTGATGATCTTTGTTCATCAATAGGCATACAGATGACTCTATTCAATAAACATAGACATTCCTTCATATAATAATTTCTTTGTTCAAATAGTTGAACAAAGTAATTAATAAAACATTGTTACACTTGTCTTTTTATATTACTGATACAAGTATGATTAGAAGAAAAGCACGCTGTAAACATCCAATAGTGGAAAGTATAAAGAATGTTGTTAAAACACATGCATATATTCAATAATAGAAAGAATGGTCAAATAACAATTCACATAAAAAGAATGAATTCAAACATAGATAGTAGTACCATATGAGTTTCAAATCATTCCCAACATCAATCGCAATTCGAATTCTTTCTTTCAATTCAGAGATACTTTTAAATAAAGGAAGTGGTGCACATCCACATAAAAGCTTCGTTATCAAAATTGGAATAATTTCCCCAGTCTTTATAAAAGAAATATACCTGAAGTACAGTAGTGCAACTTTAGGTTTAAGTCATATACAAAAACTTAGGACCCTTTCTAAATACATGAAAGGGTCTATAAATACTTAATTAAACTAACTAACTACAAAATTAAAATGCTACTAAATTGGTATAACTTGATCTTGAATATCTCCTCCACAGCAATCTGGTAGTCGACAGCATGATTCATCACTCTGTCTATTTTCCTTTTGACCTGAGTTGGCATATTTCTAGCATTGGTTCCACTTCTTGAGGGCGGCCGAGATGAGAATTGAGTTGAGCCAAATAGGTGGCATCGTGTATATCGAGAATGATACACCCGATTGCATCTGTTAGGCACTTGAGGGCAACTCTCTAGCTGTATGGTTTTACTAGGAACAACCAATAGGTGTCCCAAGTTAAACTTTTAATACCTGTGATCAATCTCCCATTCTTTTCCAACTCTTGATAACATGATTGCTCCAATGTTTTGGCTGATAGTAATTTACCTAGTGTACATTGAGAGATCATATTAGATAAATAGAGAGTATTGTTAATTAGTTCAATCAAATTACTTGTGGATAATTTGCATCTAGAAACTGCTCTCTCTGCCGTCATCAATTGGGACTGCCATTCCATGAATAGAATTTCTTTATGTGATTCTAGGATTTTAGGCAAATTTGTTGCTTGTCCCTCATTAGTGTCCTACCAAGTAAGAAAATCTGTTAAGGTCTCATCGGCCTGCTCTAAGTCTGGCATCGACTGATTTATCGATTATTGATGCTGTTATGTCACATAGGGGTTCAACTTGAGCAATTTTATGACACAATAATCTTATTTGTGTTACCAGTGCCTTATTAATCTGTAGTGCTTCTGCCCTGAAATCGGCAGGTGGCGGAAGAGACTCTTGAACTTCTCTATTTGAAGTGATAATTGAGCAATTTGCTCATCTTTTTTCTTTACCATCTGTTCATTCTTCATCTTCAATTTTGCCAATGCCTCCGATAATTATTTCTGCTTTTGAATCGCGCTCGAATCTACCCTCTGTTTCTCTTCATGTAACTGCTTGTTCAGTTGATTATTTAACTGTTGCTGTGTTGACAATTGTTGTTTTAATTGTTCTGCTTTCTGTTGTGCCTCTGATAGCTGTGCTTGTAACAAAATGATTGCCTGGTCTTTTTCTTTTAACAAATTACTCACTTCCGATGCCTTGTCCATGGTGGCCGCCGAATAGGCTCCAGCATACTGGGACAACTTTGTTAGGTCATCGGAAGGATCAAACTCCTCCTTCCAAACTGCATTGGTTGTCACTATTTGTTCAGGGAACAGGGAAGGTTGATCAATCCTTCTCCTTTTCCGCTGTCGCTTTACTACGGCCCTGTGTTTTGGGCTGTAAAAGACATCCAACGGAGGTATATCCTCCACTTGCAAAATGATTTGATTTGAAGGATCTCTGGGAATTATTTCTAAGTCTGTAGTAGGGGGTAGACCGTTGGTTCCTTCGCTTGGAACCTCTTTCGACATTGTATCTTGTGTATAAGCCGCTTTGGATGTATTAGCATCTCTTGAGCTTTCTAGATTGCTTATGATTGAATCGAATTGTTGCCATTCCTGGAGAAATCTCGGGTCAATCTGGGTATCGACATTCACATCCTTGCTGCTCTTATCATGCTCCTTTTTTAGTTATTCCTCATGTATTCTCTCTTGCTCTTTCCTCTATGCTTCCTCTTGTTCTTTCCTCTACGCATCCTCTTGTTCTTTCCTCTGGAGTTCATCATGCTCTTTTCTCTCGACTTCTTCAAAAATTTCTGATGTAGCAGGAGGTTCATTGGTAAATCGTTGTTCAGGCTCGCTTGATTGTATCATCGGGGCAGTGGCTAACAAATCTAAAGGCAGAGTTTGCAACCTCTGCTCTCTAAGTTTGTTAAATTCCACTAACTTGTCATCATGATATCTCATTTTAGCTAATGCTTGAACCTGAAATAATGACTCGGCCGAAGAGAATAGGTCATCAAACTCATCTTCTTTATGTTCAAACTTAGTGAGTTTTGCCTGTTCTAGTACATTATAGACGATTTTCTTTGGATCAAATCGTCTGTTAGGAAGAGTGGCGAGATTCAGTATATTTATCTTTTCTGCTTCTTTCTCTGCATGCTTATAGTCATGCAGAGTGTAAACGCCATGCCTTAGAGGAAAAGGAGGCCAAACTTGCTTCTTTGAATTCCTCATAGTCTTGGTAGCTCCTGCGGATGTAAGCTGATATGCTATCTCTCGAGCCAATAGTTTGTCGGGTATATACAAGGGGAGGACATGAGGCCTGGCATGACTGCCAAAAATTCTTACATATGTAAATTTATCTTCTCCGAACCAGTTTCCTAAGGCTATCAAGTCAATCTCTGCTTGTGAGGAAATCTTAGGAGCAGGTTTGTCAAAAATTGCATAGTAAATGGGCAACATAAATCCATTGCAAAATTGATATAGGTGGTGTTTATAATGGGCTCTCCACAACTTCTGGTGATAGATATGAATGGGCATGGGGTCCTCTGGAGTCCATCTCCACCCCAACATAGGAAATTCGGAGTTAAAACAGAGAGTATCTATGATGTAGGCACTAAAGTAAAATGGAGGAATAAACCTATCAATAACGTGGGTTTTGTTTCTGAACTCAAGAATAGCAGTTGCTAACTTATCAGATAATATATTCCCCCAATCCATTATTTCGCTATTGACTGATGCTTCCATTAAAGGTACCATCTCTATGGAGAATTTTGAGGAATCATGCAACCCCCAAATCCTACACATAATCGCTCCAGCATAACAATAAGGAGAACACAAGGAATCGACAGAGTACTTACCCGAGGACTCATGCTTGTGTTTCGCGGGGTTTTGTCTCCATTCCTGTATAGGTGCTGATTCAGTTTCATTTTCATCTCTAAACTTCTCTAGAAATTCTTTGTTATACTTCTTCTCTGGTTCGAGCAAATGGTACATTTGTCTCAAATCATTGGGTTGAAATGAACTAAAGACTCTCCCATCGATAGTGCAAAATGTTCTGTTTGTAATTGGGATTTCATCAACTGCCCACCTTGCTATATCTGTGTATGGAAGAATTTTCTCTCGAGCCACTATCCGGTGTAAGTAAGAATCGGCCAAATCCTTTAGGGTAGCCTCGGACTTCCAGTTCGAGCCTCCTGTAGCTTGTACTGATGTTTCTTGAGGTTCTTCGGCTTCCACCAGATTATAGATGCTCTGCCAACTAGTATTACTGAGACCAAGACATGTGGTGTTTGAGATTAATTCTTTTTTACTTGGTCCCGGATCGGCAGTATGTTGTCTTGTTACTGCGGAAGCTGAAGCTGTTCCAAATTTCTTAGACTTCTTCCCCATTAGGCCTAAATTCGCTGCTTCGGAGGAGCTCTATGCAGGAGACAAAATGAACGTAATGTAGAGAATAGGTGGTGCAAACCAAGTATGAAAGAGTTATATCAATCAATGAATAATGGAGGATTAAAATAATACTGTCGTGGATACAATCTCTGAAGAGATTTTGGCATAACTACTTCATTAATTGGCCATTTAAACCTTTCAATCTTTTAAATGCTCATCATATCGTTTATTCGCCGAATAATTCATTTAAGCGTGGCTTTGATTTTTTGGTGGTTGGGCGCAAGTGGATCACTATCGGGAAGAGAAAGGCTTTTAATAATAATTTAACACAATATACCCAAGCCTTATCAATCCTTTTTGAAAGTCGTACTTAGCTTTATCGCAATCGGAGATCGCAGGAATGCTTGAGTAGTTTCATTTGTGTCATTGCGGAATCCCTGATTGCCGATAGCGATATCGCTAATTAGCATTGGGAGTTTTTAGAAGAGGGCTTTTTGTTGCATGCATGTTACACTCCCCGATCGCCAATAGCGATATCGCATCGGAGCAAAGAGAGCAACCTTTTGTTATGATTGCTTACCTTCCCGATATCTGATAGTTATTCGCGCTTGTCGCATCAGGGAAAACCAATGGGTCTTTTGTTATGCATCCTTTGTTATTGCGATATGCGATCTTGCAATTGCTTTATCGCAATAATAAAGAATTATTCATTTTTTATTATAAGACCGATTATATGTTGTCTCAAAAGGTTTATAATGTTTTGTTTCTTTTCGGACCTTTTGAGGAATGATAAGTTGATACCAATTTTATCTAAAAGGGACCCATTTCATATTATAGTTTTGAAGGTATAATTTTATGAAATGGGGGGGTTGTTGTACAGCACAACAATTGGCGATTCGCTGGGAGAAATAGTTATCTCTAAAAAATATTGAAATACTTAGACTTTCTTTATACAGAAATCTTATCAAAGAGGAAAATTCTAATATAATTAGGTATACATACATTCTGAATATAATAAGAGCTATTTCTGCTAATTTCTTCTCTTGTTAAAATTAAATACATTCTAAGTTTTAAATTGGCCTCTATTGGTTGATAATGATAAAACAAAACCTTTCCAACTTAGCCTTTTTAATTGACTCCTTTGTCATAGGTAGAGCCTCTACTGCCAGCAAACGTTCATAGTTTCGACAGTGATACCTTTTAACCATTTGATTGTCCATTATCCCATCCATTTCAGAGTATGATTAAAAGAATGAATTCAAAATATGCTTTCATATTTTGTATTTCTTTTCTATTATTTTGTAAGTTAAAAAGCCATTGTCCTGGTTTGGTGGCCAGCTGTTTGACAATGCCATTCACTAGTTGTAATCTAACTGAACAAGCTGGCTCATGATGAGACCCCTTGTCTTATGGTTATAAGCCATTACCCTGTTTTGGTATACATTGTTGGTAATGTCGGTTAAACTATTTCCCAATGATCATGGTAAGCAGGCTTGTAATAAGACCCCTTATCTTTTATAT
>APFE030207610.1:4687-24203 GCA_000404065.3 Pinus taeda
ATTGGATTATCTATGCAATTATTCGACTATCAAATTTTATGGTGATGGAGGTGTAAATTCTACCTCCATGTTCTCTTTTTAAAATTTTCCACATAAGATCCTTATGTAAATTTTAGAAAATCATTTATATCCAAGGCATGCACTTCCTTCATTAATGTGCATTTTCCCTATTCCCCTTTTCGGGAAAGATGAAACCTTATTATGCATTGTTATTATTTTAGTATCTTCCTTTTAATTTTAAAGTAAGTTTGTACACAATGGAATGGATCAAAAGGGTCCAATGGGTTAGTATAGAAAGTTTCCTACTTTGTTGTAAATTTTCGCAGTCTTGATTCGGCTTGATATTTCGTCTTTTTGGTAAAAACTTTAGAATGAAATGTTTGTAAGGACTCTCTAGTGTATATTTCTACCCATGGAATATAATATTACTTTTTCCTCTCTGTTTGAAAAAACAAAGAAAAATATGGATAAGTTTTAAAATATTTGTTTTCCTTCATATATTGTTAAATCCAACATAGTCTAGAGGAGACTCTCATAGATAAATAACTTGCGCTTTTATTATTTTCCTTGGTTGAGTGTTGTGGAAAACCTTGATTCGTATTTTGATAGGAGGAAGTGGAGGGAAGAGTGGTTTTAGATTCTAGTTCAAATGTTTGAGGAAGAGAAATAGAGGGTTTAAGAAAGAAGAGGATGTGGGGATTGTCATGGGGGCTATGAAGGATCTCATTCCACTAAAAATAGTTGCTTTTGTGTAGCTATGTTGGAAGTGTTTATTATCATTTTTTGTTTTTCATTGAACATCATTATGGCCAATGTATTAAAAGGAGAATGCAAGTTGATTTTGCTAAGAATGAGCCTATAGGTTCTTATTACAAAAATGTTAACCAAGTGTTTGATGGAATGTTTGACTAGACATTGTTTGACCAAATGATTGTCTATCAATTACTTGATGAAATCCTCTTCAACAAATTTTGGTTATATCCATTAATTTTAAGGAAACCTTCCAAATTATAGTTAGGTCCCTTTCTATGGAAATCCTAGTTTTGTAGGTACATTCCATGTATTATGTGTTGGTTTTAAAACAAAATTTGAAGCTAACACAAAGGGATTTTGGTGGATCAACAATCCTTAATCTATGAGGGCGAACAACTTGAGGATAAAAATCCTTTATCAATATGCCACATTAGTAAAGATTCAACCCACTTCTTGATGTTGCATTTGGGTGGAGGGATGGTTGGTTTAGGGGAATACTCATATTCCAAACCTTTTCATTTAGGAATGCAATAGAAAAACATATATTTGAATTAAAAATCGTCTATTATTCCTAGTTCCTATATATTTTAGCACATTGATAATGTGTCAACAGTGGATATCACAATGTTGGAGGTAATTCATGTACATGCACTATATAAATAATATATGTTTATTCTTAGATTTAAGGGGTACTGACATCCTACATCGATTTTATACTAATGGATTAATTCAACATGGAAAAAGAAATATGAGATTTCTTTGTGCAGTGTAATCACATGAAATATAGTGCAAAAAGAAGGAAATCAAGAAAATGTAGAGGTAAACCCCAAGACATATATCTTTGATAACAAAAAATAGTGTTATGTTCACTTTCATCTTCATGGGGGAAACCTATGAGAACAATGCTCTAAATACAATCACAGTTGTTAATGAAACATCACATAACCTTCTACTCAATATATACTATCTATATAAAATATTAAGTACCTACAGTCCCACTTGTAACAAGATCCTACTAACTAATTTAGGCTTTATTAAGAAATACGACCCTTTTTACTATGAGTTTCTATTATCTAACTATTTAATGGGATACATACATTAATAATTATGTAATTAAGGGGGTTAGGGTAGGAACATGACATGTCATCCACCTCAAAGTTGAAGGTGAGGAAATTGTTAGAGAAACACCAATAGTTCCCATGTGGCATATTCTAGTTACATATCTTTCCAACTAGATCATTGTTTTTTTGATGATGCGTTAATGAAAATTACATTCTCTAATATTGAATACTACTTCTAGCTGGAGAAAAATGGAACCTTCTTTATTAAGTTATAGTAGGTTGGTCTGCACTTTATAGTTTAATCTCATAACCTTCTTCAAACAAGACACATGAACTACTTGATGAATCATGGAATGGTATGGAGAGCCACTTTGAAGTAAACTTTACCAATGTGTTGTATGCCTTGATAAGGCGCACAAAACTTAGGAGCCAACTTTTGGGGAACTTTATCTTTGAGTGGTATCTATTTATAAGACTATAGTCCAAGTAACACTTTATCCCCTTCAATGAAAGAACAATTAGATCTATGGTAATCAACTTCTTGTTTCATCCTTTTTTTCTCCAAAACCAAGTTGTCCTTGAGGATATAGATAATAGTTTTTTTAGTTTGAACCATTTTATCTACTACATGAACCTTAGACATGCCTAGTACATAGGATGCTACATATAGAAATTTTATTCCACAAACCACTTTATATGGTGTCGTTTAAGTAACTCCATGATAAGTGGTATTGTACCACCATTTAGTAAGGGGAAGCCATTGTTCCCACTAATGCAGTTTTTATATGCAAAGCATCTCAAACTTGGTTTTCAAGAAATTATTGATCACCTCTATTTGTCCATAATTTTGAGGGTGATATCCAATGGACATATTCAACTATCTACCTTAAAGTTTAAATAAATCCTACTAAAATTTTCTTATGAATGTGGGGCCTCAATTTGAAACAGTGGAAGTAGGCATATCATGTAGCTTAAAGGTATGGTCCATGAAGCCCTAAGAAACCAAGGAATAAGTGGAATGATATGCTAGGGCGTACAAATGAACAAATTTTGAAAAGCAATCTACCACCATCATAATCACTATTTTGTTTCTTTCATTTGGAACTTTCACAATAAAATCCATTGAAATTTCTATCCTAATTTATGTTGGTATTGGTAGAGGTTGCAATGCCCTTAATAACTTTACTATATATCCCTTGTTTCTTTGGAAAACATCACAAGATCTTATAAAATAGTGGATATATATTTTCATGCCTTCCTAGAAGAATGAATGCTTAGTAATTTCATAGGTCTTATGAAAAGCTAGAGTGATCTACTATTGGTGATGAATGTAGCTCCTCTAAAACCCACTGTTTTAGGCTTGAGTCTTTTGCCAAAACAATGTGCCATTTATACCACAATGTATCTTATTTTCATGCATTATTTTTGAGGTTTGGGATCCATTTGAAGTTGTTGGATGAGCTACCTTAAAGTATCTTTTGATTTCCATTCCCTATTGGCTTCTTCAAACCATCTTGGACTTGGTAATGATAAGGCAAAGAGTGATGCATTCTCTTCAAATTGTCTAGATAAGGCATTAGTCACAACATTTTTACCTTTCATATTTATGATCTGATAATTATATCCCTGCATCTTGGTGACCCTTTTATGTTTGTCTATTAAAGAAATGTGTTATTAGAGAAAGTAATTTATACTATGATGGTCAATATTGATTTGAAAAATCCTTTCTATGAGATATGGATGTCAAGCCTCCACTATGTGAAATATAGCCATCATTTTCCTATCATATATGGATTCTCCCAAATTGTGTTCACACAATTGCTTACTAATGAATGCCAATGCACATCATTCTTGTATAAATATTTCTCCTAGACCTCTTACTGAGGAATCACATTCCAAAAAAAAAGGCTTATTAAAGTAAGACACTACTAATACTCGAGTAATGAACATGGATTCCTTTAAATTAGTGAATGCTTGTGTGGATTCCTCACCCCAAATAACTCATTCTTTTTAAGGAATGAAGTTAGGGGAGCTACAATCTTGTTTTTTAATAAATTTCATGTAGCACTCTATAAGCCTTAAAAATCCTCTCAATATCATCGATTTCTTAGGATGTAGTTAATCTTGGATAACCTCCACTTTCTTGGGATTAACTCGAACTCCTTTATAACTAACAATATGACCCAAATATACAACTTCAACCCCAAAAAGCACATTCAAAGTGCTTCATAAATAATTGATTGTTTCTCAAGAGTTTCCAATACTTATCAACATGTTCTATGTGCGAGTCCCATGCTTTATTATATATCAAGATATCATTGAAGAAGACCATCACAAACTTGTGTAGCAGGGGTTTGGAAATATTATTCATGAGGCCTTAGAAATTGGATGGAGCATTGCAAATACCAAATTGCATCACTATAAACTCACAATGAATTTTATGTTATGGATGTCTTTGGGATGTCTACCTCCTTCATCCTCATTTGGTGGTATCATGAAAAAATATAAATCTTTGTGTAAAACTTCTCCCTAAGTTTTTAATCCAGGACATCGTCAATAACTAGCTAAAACCAATAAATGGTAGCCATTTTCTACTTAAAAGTTAAATATCCAATTTAAAAGTCCTATGTTGTGTTTCAATTCATCTCTCCAAATTTGAACTTACATAGCAAAATCTTTATTTTATGATATGACAAATTACTCAACGAAATGCTAACAATTATCTTTAGTTGAGGTGGATTCTTGAAGATGTGGGAGAAGAACATAAAATGACAACAACAATTAAATGTGATTATATCAAAGCTCCATTAAACTAGCTAAAAATTCTATGTATCATGCAAGATCGAAGCACATTGAGACTCATTATCATTTAGTTAAGAAAAACATGCAGTGAAGGAAATCGATTTAGTTTATTGTAATACTAATAAACATGTGGCTCACATATTTACTAAGCCTCTTGGAAAGGTATTATTTAAAATGTTTAGGAATCAATTAGGTTTGGTAAAGAAAAACTTTCTTCATTAAGGGGGAGTGTTAGCAAATAATGGAGAAATTTCTAGAAATAAGTACTATTGACATTGTTATTCATTGTTAAAGCTTAATTAAGACTGTATATCATACATAGTATTCAAATCCTAGTTTTTTAAGAATCTTTTCAAATTGTTGATTTGCATTATATTTCTTATAAATATATTAGTGTATTGGATTCATGAATGTGTGAGAGATTGTGAGCAGTCTCCAGTGTGATTTGTGTCTCACCCAAGGGTTTCATATCAACCATCTCCAAATTCTGTGTCTCATATTTTAAATCTATAAACCATATAAAACATTTAAAAAGTTATAATTTATTTAAAGATTATGATAATGATTCATAATCTATTCACATATTTTCATCTATTTTTTAATATAAACTTTTTATATATAAATGCTTATAATTATTTACTTTATTTTACACGGAAAGCAACATAATTCTTAACAGACTAACATGCAAGTTGAGTAAAAAACAAATTAGATTCCTAAACCTAAAATAAACAAAATATTTGATTTGGTATGACCATTAATGGAAGTACAAAATTATGTTACAAATGGCTTGAATGTTATCCACAAGGCTTTTGTTAGAGTAAGTACCATTCAATGAGTTCTGTGTGAACTTAACATTTGATGGATGTTTTAACCTGTCATTAGAATAATTTAAATAAATAAAATAAAAGGAAATAAATTTTAACATTTATGGTATGTTGTCTATAACAATACTCAAAATAATGGATGAAAGTTACTTCTCAAAGATTTTTAACTAGTTTAACTAGTATTCAACCAAAACCTTCAAATCTTACAAACATGTAAGCCATTTTCATTGTAGGTAACTTTAGCCAAAATGGGTGAATATCAACAATTGAGTGAATTATGCTAGATAAATATGAACAAGAACATAGAAATGAGTGATAATGGAAAGAATATTAAGGGAGATATGTATGTACATACCTTGGTTCTCTAGACAATACAAATTGAATGGAAAAACAAAAATAAAATTCTCCCTTTAAAGACAATTCAATGAAAGAGCCTACCCATGGTAGCATGTGGTCCATGTTTTATGGGAGGATTGCTTTTTATATAGGGAGTCATCACATTGTTGTTGGTGTGCAAACCAAAGATGGTTAGTGAAGGGTAAAATTGCTAAAATGAAAGAGCCTACCCGTGGTAACATATGTTCCATTTGTTATGGGAGGATTTTTTTTTATATAGGGAGTCATCACATTGTTGTTGGTGTGCAAACACCAATATGATTAGTGAAAGGTAAAATTTATCGTATAAATCACCTTGGAAACATAAAATATGATTAGTGAAGGGTAAAATCGTTCATGTAAACCCACATGTAAACATCAACATGATTAGTGAAAACTAGAATCTCTATTTGCTCAATCTTTTGGCTATTTTTTTTGGTGCAAACACAAGTTAGACAACTACCGTTCATAGTTCCTATAAACTTAACCATATTAAAAATCAAAATACAATAAGAACATTTATAATTGAAAAGAAAAACTTATTATACAAAACTAAATTTGAAATTAATTTATAACTATTTTCAAAGTTCCACATATATATTGTCCCAAAATTTTTTCTTTATTTTGATTTTAATGAAATATTTAATAATTATAAATATGTAAAATAATTATTTAAAAAACCATTTAAAACTTTACATTATTTTTATTCAACGTGGGGTACACTTTGACAACTAACAACTCAAACATGTTGTTGAAATAATTACATGGAGACAAATTCTTTGTCCTATAAAAGAGATCTCATAGACCAATTTAAAGTCTAACTTAATTATACTTTAAATTTAATTATTATTATTATTATTATTATTTAATATAATTAATAAGAAAAACAATATATTTATTAATCTCTATAAAAAATTAGATCATTCTCTTCTACGTGAAGTACACAATCCAATACAAAGTTATGAGTAAAGAACCTCTTGAACATAATACTTCATTTTCATGACAATTAGCAATTGAACTACCCAAAAATATTATTACAAATTATGTTTACATCTTTTTCTTATATTAACATTAATATTAATATCTTAACCAAAAATTGTAAAAATACAAACCAATAATAAAATACTTTTGTAATCAATCTTACAAAAAAATATACACATAATCAAACCTTTTCAAATAGATGGATAATTAAACCCTTTAATAATCATTGAATATTAATGTAATGCCAAATTAAACCACATAATTAATTTAAATTGACCATTCCATACTCAACCTCAACTCTATGTATGCAATTTCTGACCTTAAGAAAAAAATAAATAAACTTAATATAAATTTGCAACCTAAATTAAGAATATAATGCTACCAAAGTTGCCTTAAGATTCTCCACACAAATATTTCCATAATCAACTTCAACTCTTTGCATGCAATTCCTATCCTTAAAAAAAACTCATTGCCAAAGAAAGAAAGAAAGAAATTATTTTAACGTCCACAAGGCTAAAGATAGCCCATGGGACAGATTGCTTCTTCATCCCCTTGATGTATTCGGCCCTTTTTCTGTGAAATTTCAAAATAAATGCTCCCAGCTTCTCGACAAACCCCTCGCTAAATAGATTATCCCAAAAGCTAGCTGCCAACATATCTGCATAACTTTCTCTATTGTCTTTGAAGGCCTCACATTCTAAAATGAAATGTTTTTCTGTTTCCACTTTTCTAGAAGAACAAAAAATGCATACCCTTTCCTCCCACACTTCCTTTGGTCTTTTCCAGCACCTGTTTCACAACGGAGTTGATGAGAATTAGTCCTTAAGTGAGCAATAAGAATTTTGGCTCTCCAAGAGATATTGACCTCTATATATGCTTTTGGTTGATGATTATAAGTAAGATTAAACACTTCAATATAGTAATTTTTCTTTCTTTTTAGCTTCTTATCCCATGTACTTTTGTGGAACTTTTCCATAACAAAAGCTTTTATTTCTTTGTTGTTTATGGGACATGCGTTCAAGAAAATACCCCATTTACTAAACCATTTGTTATTTTGTTGCATCCAAGGTTTTTTGCTCTTGCACAATCTATCATTAAAGACAATCTTAAGCCATCTACCCTCTTCCATTTACTCAATTTTTTTTAAATACCTTATGACTTGCACCATAGCAATTGCTTAAATAAAAGCAGTCCCTTTTTCACTTAACAATATATCATAAGGAACTGCGCTTTTAATCTTAAATTTGTTTGTAATCAAACGCTTCTGAATTTTCTCAATTTGTCTCCACTACATGTCGGAGGTATTGCTAGCCCACAGTTCACAACCATAGAGAATCACCGGAATCACTAGAAGCCCAAAAAGAGTTTGAGTGGTTTTCTAATCCCATAACTCTGCCTCTCTACACCTATTTTGAAAAGCGTAAAATGCTTTCCAACCCCCCAAAGTTCTTTTCTTTCTACATGTTAGCCTCTCTCTCTTAAAAATCAATAATAAATCCAATTATTAAATTAAATAAATAAAATCATGAGAATTCCTCAAATTAAGGAGTCTAGTTTGGGTGAGAGATTCTCTCCAACTAGCTCTCCTAAATTAGTGCGTAAGTTGAGAAATTGTCTAACCCATGTAATTCTAAGATAAACGCACTATCTTAAGACACTTACTCATGTATTTAAATGTATTATTAAATTATTTGAATAGAGTGAATTACATGAGTATAAGAAACCACATGATCGCTCTCCGCTAGTTTCATTTTTGTGTGTTAATTTGCTATGCATATGGTTATATGGCTTTGTGATTCTTCTTCATGTGGCATAGGAACTAGTGAATCCTCCCCTATGTAGAGAACAATACCAATATGGGGATTTGATGAGTGATCATATATATCTGTGTATTGTGGCAGTATTAGCTAATATGGATCTATGTTGAGCAGCGATCATAATGTGTAGCATGGGGAGAGAGGAGCCCTACAACATCATCGCAGTTAGCTTTCGCCCCATTTAAAATTGAGATCCACCAGTGCTAAGAGTGAACTATTTGTATGTAGGGAAAAAACACACATTGGAAGGGAAACTGCGCTGATAGTGGAGGAACAGATCCGCAGAGGACTAGAGAAAATTCAGAGCACGCAGTTTTGCTCTTTGGGATTAAGAGACTATTGTTGTCTTCCAACAAATTCTACGAAAATAGAACTAATTATTTCAAAGAGACATATAGAGCAGCCCATATCCAGAGTGCTGGAATATTTGTTCACTAAAGACTGTCGAAGGTGGTCAGCACCACATAAAAATATCCCTCTGCTGTGACAAAGTAGAAATGCATGTCTCAAAAACTGATTCAGGCAAAGGCTAATGGTTCATGATACCAAGCCTCTTGAAAGAGGACCTAGTTTATCCATACATGTGTTCTCGGGGTTTGATCTCATACGTTTTGCCGGTGGTGATTTTGTTCCATCGTCGGCCTCTGGAATTGACCCTAACCCAAAACGATGGGGGGTCTTTTCAGTGTTTTCCACAACTTCAGAGTTGTTGTCAGTGACCACAATCGACAATGATTTGTCACTGGCACTCACAGCAAGAAATTTCCCACGGAAACTCTTATCCCCGCTTTGCACTGTCTCAATTATTTTGACAAGAAATGTTTGGGAACCATAATATTCAACATCAAAAGACTGCTCAAAGGGAGCTGCAGCAGCAAACTTATTACTTGCACGAGGGGCAGATAAGATTTGACTCTTGAATGAGCTATCTGTTTTTTGTTGCTCTTCAAACATCTTTTAGATTTTTTCCAGTGGTGAAGTCATTTTGATGTTATTTGATTAACAATGCAATCACTGGCTACCTTGGCAAGAAGATTCCCCTCTGCCTGCACATGCTCCACCTGGCCTGGACGCAGCATCTCCGCCTTTTTTCAACTTTTTCATTGCATAGACATTACCAGTTTACGTTTCAAAATCCATCTTCTCTCTTTGCGCTCCTGAAAATTCCTCATTTGAGCTTTATTGTGGTTCTCTATGTATTGTTTGGCGACAGCTACTTTCTGTTTTAGTGACGTTTGAGGGAGCTTCTTCGTGAGCAGGTTTGGGGCGAAACGATGCTTGAATCTGTTGTGTTTTTGCAAGACGTGTGCAGAAGAGATGCCTCCAGGTGCTCAATCAAATTCATTGAAGACTGCCTCTTGGGAGGAGGCTTTTAGAAACATCGTAAGTTGGACCGTTGTGCGAAGAGCTGAGCTGACCTCACGCTGATGGGTCGATGCTGCAAAGCGCTAGAGCGTTTCCCAGTGGACAATGTTTGAAGAACTAACATTTTCTAGGAAAGTTGCATTAACTTTCATATTATTGTTTTAAAGCTTGAACCGTTCATATTATTTTTTAAAAGGGACTTGCTTAAAGGTATGCACCAAAACAAAACAAATTACAAACGCTTTCATACAGTATGGTGAATAGTATGGTGAATGTGTAAAGAAAAAGTTTAATTCACTTTTTTCAAAACAAAACAAATTACAAACGCTTTCATACAGTATGGTGAATAGTATGGTGAATGTGTAAAGAAAAAGTTTAATTCACTTTTTTCAAAGTGATTTAAAAAATCAAGGAGAGATTGGTAGTGTTTGTATTTCTTTTTAAATGTAACTTATATTTTGAAGTGATGGAGAGATAAGGTGTAATAGTTTTAACCATACGTTTTTTTGAGCTGTAATAAGGTGTAGTATTTTGTATGAGCTTTTGAGAATGGAGCTTAAATTTTATGAAAGTAAAAATTAATTTTTTTATTATGGTAGAGATATAAGATGACGAGTGCTAAATGTAAATATTTTATTTTGGAGTTATAAGGTGAAATGATTTTTTTTGTATTTGGAATGGTAAGTGAATTTGTTTAAGAGAAATTCATTGTTGTAATTCAAAGTAATTTTTTACTTTGAGAGCGATTGAGTCAGTGTATGAAGTTTTTGAAGACAATTTGCTTCAAAAATTTTGCAAGTGTAACATTCTCATTGAGAAGTTTCCACAACAAAGTTGTGACATTGAAGAATGATGTATTTCAGTAATTAATAAAATCATAATTTTTGTGGTGCTTGTATCCTAGATCCGCTCGAAATTGAATAAGGGGATCTTAGGTACACCGTGTGTAATGAATGAATGTGCATGACTTGTGTTCAAATTATCTCTTTGTATTATGCTTAAACAAACACATAAGCAAGCTTAAGAATAGGAACACATTGCCAAGCTCCTGTAATCAAGCTTAAGTACACAAGCACAAAGCGTCACATCATCAACTTGAAAAGATGATCTTCAAAGCAAGTACATTTCACATCATGTAATCAAAGCAATCAAGTTAAGGATGCTACAAAAATCAAGCATTTCAAGCCAAGACGACATCAACATCATCAACACTATTGTATCACTTGCAAATAAAATTTTTTTAACTGAATTGTATGGGTGCATTCTCGGTTGAAACCGACACCCACGCTTTGAATTGATAGGGAATCAATTAAACCCAATGAATCCATTGTTTTTAACTGAGTCATTCAAATCATTGTAAGCATTTCTCTTGGGTGGATTTTTCGATAGTATTCGACACCCTTCTTTTGATCAATCAAGAGTGTGAGTTCAAGCAAGAGCAAATTTTACAAGCATCAAGCGAGCGTGAAAGCAAGCAAGTGTGAGTTCAAACAATCAATTGTTAAAACAAGTTCAAGCAAGCATGCAACAATCAATCAAACAATCAAGTGAGTGAGTTCTACAAATCCAAGAAATATTAAAAGCAAGCAAGCGTGAGTTCCAACAAGTTCACATAGAGAAAAGCATTCAGTTGTTAAAAATTCTTCACAATTTGATCCTCTCAACTATTGAAGACATGGTGCAAATTAGCAAATCAACTCTTGTTGATATTTCAATGAATCTACAACAAGCATATGAAACAATTGAGTTCCTTCAACTGGAGTCACAACTTCAAAAAGATGAGTTGCAACAGAAGAGTGATGTTTCCAAATCTTTCATCCGTACAGATGAAGATAAAGATGTTGATTCCAAGTCACTAATCCAATCAACTTCAAGTGTCGAAGTGGTCCTTGATCCAGTTCAACTTTCTTCCAAACGAATCATCCAGCCATGGGAAGAACTTCAAAGTAACAAAAATCGACGAGGATTAGGATATGGCAAAGATGAAAACAATTTGCATATCCCCGATTATTCTATGCCGATCAAGTTCATCAGTACAAGGTTTCTTGATCAAATAACATCAACAAGCCATGAAAATATTGCAGACAAATAGACATGCGTGCAAACTGAAGTTGCAGTCAAACCAAAATGCCTTCATTGTCAAAGAATCGGTCATGTGGAAGATCAATGTTTTCATCTCCATCCTTGTCACTATTGTGGAAAGCAGAATCATTCATCATAGAAATGTTGCAAACACGACCAACCTGCTAGATTGAAGATTGATTATTCATGGTTTGATCCATGGGAATGATCATCCACAGTCAAAAGATTGTATAAGTTTTACAATCTCATTCACTCACACATATTGCAGCCAACAGTAAAAATGAAGATGGTGCTCTTGTGCAGTTGAATGGGGGAGTACAACAATGAAACTCTACTACACCTACAGGGGGGGAGTTCAGATATAATTTGGAGAAGATTGCCTCTCCTTTCAGCTGACAAAGCGAGGAAAATGTCAATGAAATTGACAAGTGGTTGTCAGATTGAAAGTCTCGACAACATCAGCGAAGCAGCCAGTGGGCATCAACAACAAAAGCTGTAGTGAGTAGTTTTCAACATCAATGAATTTGCCAGTGGGCGATCGACAGCAAAGTCAGGAGTGAGCAGTTTTCAAACACAGCAAAAGGACAATTGAATCCTTTTGGAGCTTGGCACATGACAGAGTTGTCAAGCGACATTCAAAGGTGAATCAGTCATGCAACTGACTCATGGTCTCTTCATATTGTAGTTTCTTCAACATCCAACTTTGGCGGTTTTCAGGCAAATGTTTTTTGAGGATCAACTTGAGAACTTGGAATATGGTTCCTTGTTCGTTTTGGATTTATCATTGAGGGGGGGAATGTTAGCCTCACTCTCTTAAAAATACATAATAAATCTAATTATTAAATTAAATAAATAAAATCATGAGAATTTCTCAAACTAAGGAGTCTAGTTTGGATGAGAGATTCTCTCCAACTAGCTCTATTAAATTAGTGTGTAAGTTGAGAAATTGTCTCAACCAAGTGAGTCTAAGATAGACGCACTATCTTAAGACCACTTACTCATGTATTTAAATGTATTATTAAATTATTTGAATAGAATGAATTACATGAGCATGGGAGACCACATGATGGCTCTCTGCCTTTCCCACCAGTTTAATTTTTGTGTGTTAATTTGTTGTGCATATGGTTATGTGGCTTTGTGATTCTTCTTCACTACAGCCATTCCAGCTTAGATTTTTGTTGAAGTCAATTCTGAGGTATTTGTAATCCGCAACTTCTTCCAAAATGTTGCCTTCAAAGTAGAACTTATGATGGTTATGCTTTATTTTCTTAGAGAAGACCACTACTTTCATTTTACTGATATTGACTTGCATCTCCACACTTCTACAAAAATGCTCAAGGGATAGTAAGTGCTCTTGCAAACCAAGAGCTGATTTAACAATCAGAATAAGGTCATCTACATACAAAAGGAGCCTTATAACAAACTTGCACAAATAGATACCATCACCCCCTTGTGAATTTAACCACTCCTCAAGCTTGTCGATATATAAACCTAAGAGGGTAGGAGACAGTGGGCAACCTTGCTTGACCCCGATATCGCTTCTAAAACTTTCAGAAATGCCTGTTGAAGTTCTAATTTTGACTTTTACCTCTTCATACAGCCTATGCACCGCTACTCTCAAATGTTTAGAAACCCCAAGTTCCTCCATTCTGTGCCAAAGTTTGTCCCTAGGAACCGATTCAAACGCTTTTCTGAAATCAACAAAGCAACAAAAGACTTCTTCCTTTTTCTCCCAAAATTTTTCAATGATGTGCCTTAAGTTATGCAATGATCAACTGTGGAATGTTTAGGTCTAAAACCTGCTTGCCCTTTAGCATGCTTATCTCTTTCTTCTGCCCAATTGCTAATTTTTTTTCTATCATGCTTCCAAATAGTTTTGCAAACAAAGGGTTTATCATGATGGTCCTATAATTGGAGGGATTATTGACGTCACCGCTCTTGAAAAGAGGTATTGCCAGACTAGTTGTCCAATCTATGGGGAGCCCTTGTTGTATGATGTTGTTGAAATTTTTGTAATGTGAGGTGCAAGAATCTTTGAGCCCCACTTTAGATATTCTGCTTGGAGTTCAGCTAAGTCTTTTGCTTTTCCAACACCCAATTTCTTGATACCCATCTCTACCTCTTGTACCGTGAAGAGTTCAGTATTAGTGCTGACCAAGGGGGGAGGGTCAACCTTAGGAACCTACTCATAGAGTTGTCTTGCATAGTAAAACCATTTAGAAGCTGTAATATTATTTCCAATTTGTATCTTTTTCGGTTGGAGCTCCTTCCAAAATAATTTGGGATTATTTTTCCCAAGGAAGATTAGTTCTTCCCTCCTTGAAACCATGAAATCACCATTTTTCTTGCTTAATAACTGCTTGTAAGATTTGAGCTTTATGTTACCCTTGTTTGAATCTTTCCACATTCTCCTTGCCTTTTTGCATTCCTCGTCAAACCAAGTATTAACCGGAAAGTAATTTGTTCCAGACTTATTAATCTTTGTTATTTTGCACTTTGCAAGTGCGCATTGAATTAAGTGTGTTAATTCATGACTATGAAGGCTATGAATTGTAATTGTCTCCTTCTCGAAGAGCCTCTCTAGCGTCATTTTGAAGGTATTACAATTTTCTGAGGTCAAAAGAATTCTGCCCTATGGGAGATTTTGTTGGACATGCTGAATTTTTTACTCTAATTGTTTCTTTCCAATCCAAGAGAAACATAAATAAATTGGCTTGTGATCTGATTTCAAATCCCATAGTTGATCTCCAACCAAAACTTCTTCCATTTTCTCACACAAACCATGCGAGCAAATTACATAATCTACCACACTTGCTCCATTGTAAGTATTGCAAGTGAAATTCCCGGAATTTTCCCATCTAATCAAGCCATTACAAATGACTAAATCAAAGACCCCACATACAGTAAGCAATTGTTCACCAAAGATATTGCAGCCCTTGTCCTCTGAAATTCTTTCCCACTGATAATTACTTTCTTCTGTAAGCCAAATAGGGTCATAATCATCTTTACAACAAATAATGCTATCTTGCTCACTTGCAGTCCTAACATTGAAATCACCGACTATAAGGACTTCACCTAGCTGTGAATATGTTGCAATATCCGCTTTTAAAGCTGCAAATGGATCTTTGTGGTCAAGCCCTCTACCTTTGTAGATTTTTGAAACCTGCAGCGCCAAATAGCATGCTGCAATTCTAATGTGGTTTCCATTTTCTGATATTTTAAACCAAATGAATTGCTTATTTGAGTCTTATTTTTCTAACTGAATGAGACGACCTTATTTCTCCCTTACTAAAACCATGATACCCCCGTGCCTTTTGTCATTCCCTGCTGCCTTTTTCCACACTGCCATCTTCCAGTTTCCTTCAAACAAAGGTGTCTTGCACCCTTCATGCTCATGTGTTTCTATGAGGCAAATTATGTTTCTATTTTCCGCAATAGGCCCTAACCCAGGTCCTCATCTCCATGGGTAACCTCTGCAGTTCCAACAAACTAATCTTAAGGAAACCTGGGTATGACTTGATTGCTATTTATTTTGACATGCAAGACTCACATTTGAGTCTTTATCCCTGTTTTCTAATACCAACCTTGCTTTCTGATTTCTTGTTGAAGAGTTTGTTACCTCTTCTTTGTTACCATCTTGCTGCTCTATTCTGGAAGGAGATCCAAATCGCACTATCACAACTTTGCCTTTATAAATCCATGCTCTCTTTCCTTCATCTCTTGTTGCCCTAACCTTTAAAATTTCCTCCCTTCTTTCCTCCCGTTGTTTTATAGTTAAATCTTCTTCTAGGAAAAAATGAGAACCCCTCAAGAGATGTTTCTTGCTTAGAATGTTATATTTATCACGCAAGCTAGGCATAATGACTTTTATGGGCTTGGCTCTCTCCCCGTTAAACTTACCCACTCTCCATGCTTGGCATATTTGTCCTTGCCATAGCACCTTGTCTTTCAAGAAGTCTCCTGCAAGGTTAACAGTACATTCATTTTTCCCATAGTCTTTCACCCCTTTAATAATTATGTTTGTTTCCCTATTTTGTCTTTTTTTGCCTTCACTATATTGCATGTTGTCAACATGAATATTTGTTTCTCCTTCCTTATTAGCAGAATTGCTAATAACTTGAGCCCAAGTTTTGGAAACTTTAGTGGAATCTCCTTTCGTTTCTTTTCTTGTGTTCTCTTCATGGTTGTTTATTTGGACAATCATTTTCCCTTCATCCTGGGATGATTTCACATTCACCACCTCTATACTTACCACTATAGATTTCTTTATGTTTTGCACATCTACCTTTATGTGTTGTCATTTTGTCTTCCCTATCAGGAGAGTTTCATGTAACAATGCCACTTGTTCTTTTAAAATTTTATTGCTTTCTGCTAACGCCTTGTTCTCAGCCGTTATTATATGAATTTTATGATCTCTTTCCTGCCCTTTAGTTTCTAAAACCTCCAACCTTTGTTTTGCATTTAACAATTCTTTCACATAAAGATCAGATGACTAGGTGAGAGGTGTGGATATGGGACTATATAAGGCAAATCATCAATGGCATTTCCTTTGGACTTCTTGTTGCCACATGCTTGTGGATGAGACTTGTTTGAGTGCCTTTTGCGAAGGGCTCGATCACTTTTCTATACATTGTCTTAAGATTCCATAGACAAACATGGCAACTTTTTTTGTTTATTTAAGTAAAAAAATCTCAGAATTGGTTGAAGGACCATTCTCTTAGCAATTGATGGCGTAAATGATTCCTCTTATTGATCCCAAGATCGCAAGCTCCTCACCATTAGGGTAACCATTGCTTCTCCTCATTTTAATACCACCACTGTGGGATTTATGTCTCATTAATTATGTCCATTTCTCCGTGATGACGGCATCAATAAATGTTGAATTCAAATTGTGTGCAAATTTGATGAAGAAGGCAGTTACGAAATTCTGTAGGGTACAATCTGGGTTTGAGGGTTTTTGTTTTAACCTGGCTTAAAAATTCCCAAAGTTCTTTTAATTCAAAGAGATATATCACTCAAACATCATTAAGGCAGTAGAAATTTGACCAAAATATGCTCAATGTAATCATACAAAACGCCCGTATATCCGTCTGTCTTCTCAAGGAGGAAGGACTCGAACCGAGGCTAGCCATATTATTTGTAGCACTGGACCCTGTTGAAAGAACATTCTTGATGGATACGCGGAGGAGATGTTGAGCCCGCAGCTATTATAGGAGCAACAACAAGAATTCCATTTAGAGTATCAGAAAAAGACTAGAAGGTACACATTCAAAATTAAAAGTATAAACCTTTTACCGTTGCACTCACTGAGGCGGACTGATGCCCTGGTTAACTGTCTGCGCATTTCGTGCTTGTCTTAAGCAAGCTGTTACGGGCCAGTTCAAACATGAAAAACCAGCAGGAATGCTGGTCTCAAGGTATTCATGAAACCCAGCGTTTTGAAACTTGAAAAATTGAAATGTCTAAGTAGATTCTTAAGGGGTAGCTCAAATATGAGCAAACAACATGAATGTCTGTGTTAGGGGATTCATGAAGCCCGGCCTTTTTGAAAATTCAAAATCAAAATCAGAGGGAATGCGTTTAATGAACAAAATTCAAAATTCAAATGAGCGGATGGCATCAAATAGTACTGCGTCTTGATGAACAGAGGTAAATGGATGACTATGCGATGGTCATCCGGCAGGACCATGGCAGCAAGATGCTCCCTGGATACTTATGTTGATGATCATCAAGCAGAACCGTGGCTGCTAGATGCTCCATCCATGTATGGATGGCATTCGGCTTGCAAATCTGCAGCCGTATGGAGAGCGCTCACTCAGACAGTGAGTTTCAGTACAGTGAAAAGACGTCTAGGAGTCGTCGATTGCGGATTCATCATTCCTCCACGTTTTTCCGATTTCAACAACGCATCTTTCTGTCAATGCAAACGGAGCTAGAAACGGAAATAGAGGGGGGCCGCAAACCACGTCAACCAGTCTAAGTTATCTGCAATTGAGATAAGCTCGGCCCTCAAAACACAGTTATTCTTGTTGGAAATTTTTCTGCTAAAATTCCGAAAACAAACACAGAGCAGTACAAAAAACAACGCTTTGTTTTAAACATAGGATCTTTAACACACAATTAAAGCTTGTATTAAAAAAAACTGGTGTTTACAAAATAGTCTTCCTCTAAACAGAGGGATTACAACAGGAACGCTTCAGTTCCACAACAAAAGGAATTTTCTCTGCACTGTTGTGCGTTTCCTCTTATCTATCTTCTTTGCTCTAACTCTCTTTGTGTATTGCTACATTGTTGTGTCTACACATATATAGCGCATTAGGGGTCGTAATAGTCCATCAACCACTTTAACTCTCTGACACAGTCTCAGTTGTAATTCTTGAGTCGGTTGTACGGAAACCTGTAACTGATAAATGCTGCGGCCAGCTCGAGGCTGGTTCTTTCCTTCTCGGCCATGCTTTTATTTAATGTTGTTGGTGAGCAGTTATGGCGCAAAGCTAACTTTCTTCCTTGGGAACACAAACAGGTAAAATGCGTAAATGCAGTATGGTGGTGACGTGCATTTGACGGGAACAAATATGGGCCGTCGGATCAGCAGATGAGCGGCAGGATCGCATCGCAAAACTTTATCAGGAGAAGAGGTGAGAAATGGCCGATCTGCGATGTGCGATGATAACGCATCACAGTATCGCAATCGCAGAAAACAAAAAAGAAAGGCTTAATGCGCGTAGAGCCAAACTTGCAATCTGCGATCTGCGACCGCATCGCACGATCGCATCGCGTCACGTCGTAGTGCGGAGGACAGGTGAAGGGATTAATGCGATTTGCGATGAGACGTGATTTGCGATTTCTTCTCAACTGATGTTGCAGTTGGAATTAATTTCCAACACTCCCCCTTAATTTCAACTGTTGGGTTTTTCTGCATACCCAGGCATTTCCTGAAATGATCAAAACTTTTCTTTCCCAATGGTTTTGTCAAGATATCAGCTAACTGATTCTCTGTTCTGCAGTGCTGCAAAACAATCTCACCATTGTTAACCAATTCACGTATGAAGTGAAATTTGGTGTCTATGTGCTTTGTCCTTTTATGAAAAACGGAGTTTTTAGACAATGTTATTGCTGAGCTATTGTCACAATAAATGGTTGTGCCCTTTTCTTGTTCATGACACAAATCTCTGAGAACTCTTCTCAGCCACACTGCTTGGCATGCTGCTGTTGTTGCTGCCACATAGTCTGCCTCTGCTGTTGACAAAGACACAACTGGTTGCTTCTTAGAAGCCCAGGAGATGGCTCCTGATCCCATATGACACACATACCCCGATGTGATTTTCCTATCATCAACACTTCCAGCCCAATCACTGTCAGTGTAACCTGTCAACATGAAACTTTCAGAAGAGGAGTATAAAATACCAAACCCCTTCGTTCCATTCACATACCTTAGAATCCTCTTGGCTGCCTG
>APFE030207610.1:42079-82843 GCA_000404065.3 Pinus taeda
CCTTGTTGGAAGAATCACCGCACCTCTATAGAATCCGTAATTTTCACCCTAGGGATCCTAGTTACTGGCTTGTAATGTTTACCAACACCTGTGGGTTTTGGTGTAACGGCAAACCTCCACATGGTATAAGAGCTTGGACTCGGGTTCGATTCCCCCAAGTTGCGTTTGAGGGGGGGTGTTGGAAGAATCACCACACCTCTATAGAATCCGTAATTTCCACCCTGGGTGTCATGCCCCCAGGCCAACGGTAGTCTTTCAACCGCTCTTGGAGAAGTGCGGCACCACCGAACACTTTATTTTCACCAATACTTATGTTCGTGGACTACGCCTAACCACTTATTTCTACTTATCTTGTGATTCTCAACCAAGTATTATTCTTTATCCTTTATACCAATGAACACCCATACACATTCATTATCAACAGCAATTATAAATGATGAACACAGTTGCACAGTATAAAGGGAGGGGCAACTCTCTAAACAATGAGTCTGCCAAACAATATATTATACAACAGTTTACAATGTACAAGTATACTTGGAAGGTCCAAGTTTCATACTTAGTCAATTTTACAATCCAAGGCAAAACTCGGTTGCCTAACTCGTCAGCACCTCCGCATGGTCGCCGCACGACTCACCAATGCTTCGTTCACCTTGTCGCACGATCGTGTTGTTTTCCCAACTCGGGCACACATCTAAGTCGCCACACACAGGTGCCTCAAACCGAGACACACCTCCGTCCACAATCTCAACACTTCACCAAGTCACCGTGCACACTTGCATGACGGGCGGGCGCTCACCCGAGTCGCCAAGACACTCGTGCCAAGTCGTCGCACAAACCTTCACACAAACCGGGCGCCACACCCGTGCACGCCGCAACTGTCTTTCGGGCGCCACACACCCGTGCACACCACAATTCAACCATCGGGTGCTCCTTCCCACACCTTCACCCACAACTACGCCTCACTGTGCAGCCCTGCCCAAGAATGGGCGCATGCTAAATCTGCGCCTTCCCTTAGACTTGCGCACTATAACTGCGCACTTCCTTGTTGAGCGAATGATGAAGAGCCAGTTGGTTCGATGTTTGAATGAGAGCCAACGCAACACAATATATATGCGTTGAAGGGGAGGTCATGGCTTGCTCAGCCGACCTCACCCACACCCTTGCTCCATCGCAAAAGCCCCTAAGTCATCAAGTCGGCCTCCATGCACCCTCCACGCCATATAAACAAGTCTCCTCCTCACAAATGCGCGGTGTCATCGCACATTTGGAAGAGCTCGCACTTCCACCGTCACACTTCATGCTGGAGCTGCAGGTCGTTACATCCTCCTCCACCTGAAGTTGTTGTCGTCCCCGACAACATACCATCCTGGTATCCATCCACCAAGATCATCACCAATGTTTGTCTCATCCTTGGTCCATGATGTCAACTCCTCCACATACTGCAAACATCCCTGCAACATATGTAGAACTACCATCTCCACCATGTGTTGTCCTCATCCCGTGAATGGTCCTCCTCGTCTGCCTGATGCCAACATCTCTCTGGTACACTGCTAGCCCCCATGACTTGAACTAGTCGGGTGATCAGTCCAACTATCATGCTCAAATCATAAGAATGTTCCTCCTCATGCCTTCACCAGTCTATCTTGGATTCTGCCACATCTCGGACTCACCAAGAATTTCACCATGCTCGGGTCCATGGAAACTCCATCCCATCTGCAACATGTCATGATGCTTGATGCCAAGCCATCCCTGCACCATCTGTCATACCTGCTCAACTTGTATTTAAAGGAATCACTGCCATGAGAAACTAACAATGAGCCCCATCTTCTTGTCCATCTAAGAAGTTGCGGAGGGAGTAGAGCCTGAAGGCTCACCCTCACTAATCATCTCAATCCATCTGTCAGGATTCTCAATCTCCATCCTCTGTAGATAAGTGACTCGATCCTCCTCTCGGACATTCGGCCTCACATATGCCTCATCATCATCATCATCATCATCATCCTCGACCTCTTCTAGCCTTCTTGACAAATCCAAGATACTATCTGAAAGAGTCCTGATGAACAATGACTGCTCGGTAAGCTTTGTCTCAACCATGGACAATCGCTTACTCATGTCATCCATCCGCTTCTCACCCTCCATTTGCATCACTGCCAACTTACAATCAGGCCTTTCTACTCCAATGGTAGGCACACCAATGGGTACATCTTCCCTTCCATCGTAAATGTATAGCTTCGTCAAATGTGGAACAATCATAGCATCAAACTGTTTCATGAATTCCATTCCCAGCATAGCCTCATAGTCATCTATCCACACTATAGTGAAGTCAACCTACCCTGTCCACTCACCAAGTGTTGTGTCCACCTTTTCAGCTACACCAAGAACTTCATCCGGAGGAGAATTCATTGTCTTCATTTGTGCCTTGATCGGTACAAATTTCAGCCCAATCCTTCTCGCAGTATCTTCTCCCATGAAGTTGTGAAAGGCCCCACTATCCACCATAGTGAGTATATCAGCATCTCCAACTTTCATCTGAACATACTCCAACTTATTCCTCTCAGGATCCCTCCGAGAGATCACCCCGGTGGCAGCAGCAACACCAAGTATCTGCATCATCCCCACAGAAGCTTCTTCATTCTTCGCATTAGATTGTGAAATCACAGCCACTTTTGGTTTAGAAGGGAAATTCTTCACGGTATTTGGTCCTGCACATACCCAACACTTCAAGACTTTCTTAGTCTTCAAATTGTCATTTGATTTCGAAGCATCTTCTTTCTTCTTATCTTTTGGCTTGTCAGACTTCTTCTTCCTATCATCAGAAGTCTCATCATAACGCTCCACCAACCTGTCCACAGCAGCAAAAGCTTCTTCAAGTGTTCTAATCCTCTGTCTCTTCACTTCATTGCGTGCCCAAGGCTTCAACCCAATAATGAAATTGAACACCTTGTCCCTCTCTACCATGTTAGGAAGTTCTAGGACCGCACTTGTAAACTCCCGCTGATATGTCTGAAGGTTCCCTATCTGCTTTATGAATTTTATCTTCATCCTTGCTTGCCACGTTTCATCTTGAGGACTGAAATGGGCCTACTAAGCTCCTTTCATCTCATCCCACGAAGTAATGTCACTAGCACTGCCACTGGCAATCTGGTCCATCCGTCTTCGCCACCACATCTTAGCATCCTTTGTCAGGAACTGAGCAGCTACCTTGACCTTCGTCTCATCATCAGATAGACCCAACCGTTCCAAGTATTGCTCCATGTCCCATAGAAAGTTGCCAAGAGTCTTTGCACTCCTTGTACCATCGAAAGATTCCGGTTCCTTGACTTTCACATGAGGCACTCCTCCACCTGAGCCATGCCTCACGGCCTTCTTCAACACCGCGATCTCATCTCTGGCTTCATCAAGATATTTCTTCAAGTCCACGATCTCTGCAAGACCCTGGTCCCTTGCTTCTTCAACCTCTTTGACCCTTACTTCAAGTTGTGTACGCATAAGATCAGTGTACTCGTGTTGTGTCCGGAGTTCATCGAGTTCTTCCTTCATCTTCGAATTGGCCTCTTGCCCCTTAGCGAACAAGTCCATCTTCTTCTCCCAGGAAGTCTCCATAGCCTCCATCCTCACCAACACTTTCTCCATAAGCGTTATAGTGGCATCCTGCACACCGTGACTAGACCCAGCCTGAGATTCAGCCATTGCTAATAGCCTCTTCCTTCTTTGCAAACTAGTCTCGACCATACAACATCTTCACCTACAACCCAAGTCCTTGATGCAACACTTATCAGGAAGTGTTTCACCAACCTCTTTCCCCTGCAAGTACCTGTCACCATAGTCTCTTCTTCCAAGTGTACCCACACTTGTACTTCGTCACGAGCAACCCTGCTCAAACCAGCTACCGAGCTCTAATACCAACTGTCAAGTTGTGTATCAGCTTCAATGCTTCAACACCTGAACCAGTTCAAGAGCTCTGATACCAACTATCAAGTTGTGTATCAGCTTCAATGCTTCAACACCCAAACCTGTTCACGGGCTCTGATATCAACTGTCACGCCCCCAGGCCAGCGGTAGTCTTTCAACCGCTCTTGGGGAGGTGCAACACAATCGAACACTTTCTTTTCACCAATACTTGTGCTCATGGACTACGCCTATCCACTTATTCCTACTTAGCTTGTGATTCTCAACCAAGTATTATTATGTTATCCTTTATACCAACGAACACCCATACACATTCATTATCAACAACAATTATAAACGAGAACACAATTGCACAGTATAAAGGGAGGGGCAACTCCCTGAACAATGAGTCTGCCCAACAATATATTATTCAATAGTTTACAATGTACAAGTATAGTTGGAGAGTCCAAGTTTCATACTTAGTCAATTTTACAATCAAGGCAAAACTCGGTTGCCTTCGTTCGTTTCACCTTCGTGCACTCTTGCACGATAGGTGGGCGCTCACTTGAGCCACCAAGACACCCACGCCAAGACTCAACACAAACGGGCACTACACGTTCACCATGCACGCCTCAACCGACCACCGGGCACACCCTGCCCAACACCTTCACCCAACTCCAAGTGCGACCTCTAACCGTGTGGCTAAACCAAGAACAGTGCATGAGATGTGCACCTTCACCTCTTGTCTTTTGCGCACTCCCTTCTTGTGCGAAGATGTGCGTTGATCAAATGATGGATGAAATGCTCCAACGCTCCCATAATATATATCCATTGTAAGGTGGAGTGGTGGCTTGCCCAACCGACCACCCAACGTTATGTGCACACCCCTCTCCAACGCCAAATGCCCCATGAACATGTCGGCCCTCCTTCCCATCGTGGGTCGGCCTCCATGTATATCGCCCAACGCTCAAGATGTATATAACGCCACCGCTCTTCATTATATCGCATGTCTTTCGTCGCATATGTGTTGTGCCTCCGTTGCATGACCGTCGCACATCGCAACTCGTCTTCCCAATCGCGTGCGCGCCCAGCTTGTCCATCACCCAAACGCGTCACATGTCTGGTTAGAACCTCAGGACGTTTCACCAGTGGTTCTACCGACCGAACGGTGACGGTTAGCGGTTAATCCGGCCCGTTCATATGACACGGTTCCTGCTGTGGTGTAGTGGTTAACTATGGACTCCGCCAACAGTTAACTCCACGGTTTACCACAATGTTCACATGTTTACTTGGTGCGGTTTGAAACCCTGCGCGGTGAACTCTCCAGCGGTGAACTCCCAACACTAGTCACATGTCTGCTGTTATGGTTTCCACACCCGTGCAGTTAAGACCCACGGTCAGGAGACTGCGGTCATGGTTGACATCTGCTTGTTCACATGAACTTCGACATGGTTTATGAAGCTACGGTTACGGATTGTTTTGTTAATTATAATGTTTTATAATAGCCTGAGAGGGTTTATACATAGGGTTGAAGTTTTTGTAATGCGATGGTTAGGGTTTTAGGACTTAGGCATAGGTTTAGAGCTTAGGTATATGTCTTTAGTGTATGGTTTTAGGTGTAGCATAGGTTTTGAACTTAGATGTAGATTAAAGTTTAGTACATGAAACTTTATCAACCTTTTTACAATCTTTCGTCACTAAGCGACATTAAAACCACATCTGTATTGTCGACAAAACGACGTTTGTGGTGACACCCCTTTGTTGACAAACCATATTGAACCTTTGCCACAAACGACACCCTGTTCGACATCAAAACCTGCAAAGACGAAGGATAAGACACGTGTTGTTGACCAATCCTGGCGGAACTGTCGATGAACACAAGTTGACAGCCAGGCGCTAAACCATCTCAATTGAACACCATGAAACCATAACATTACCTGTACAACCTGATCCATAACCAACATTGTTGAAGTTGAACTGAATTAACGACGACACTGAACATTGACGACGACACTTGAACACTTGTGCATTGAATCAACGGAATCCTCCTAGATCAATGTAAGATATGTAACAAGGAGTTCAAATTTGAAGAACACTTAATTTTATCTTATTTAATCTATTATGAGATCAATGGTAGATATTATTACTAATGTAGAGATCCCCATATTTTAAGATCCTATATTCTTTGTGAAAATTAAAGGTGTGATGTCCTTTTCACTAAAGAACTTAGTTTGGAAAGGCATTGCCTTACTTAGTTTGGAAAGACATTGCCTCTTGTTTCACCACCCAATTAACTAGAAAATTTAGGAGATACATATAAATATTGTCGACTTTTAGAAATTCACTTAGTTTTAAATCTCATCTACAATTGAAAGCATGAGTTCTACCTAAATAACAGATTCACTAAGGCATATTACTCACTTTTTTCTCAACCTCAAATCTTGAGAGAGACCTTTCTTCCCATATTTCCTCATAAGCCTTGCTTGAGCTTAGTTTGATATATTCATCGCTTTTCTCTCATCATTTTTCTCTAGCTCCTTTTCAAACCAAGTCTTGATTACTCACTTGCATCTTTCTTTATTATTATCTTATGCATTCTCTTACCTTTTTTATTCTTCTTTTCAAAGTCGTATATGTTATATGGGTTCCTTTGTATGAAACAAAGATTAAATATGGTGCAATATAACTTTCTACATTGGTCTTTTTTGCTGGAATTTGGTAAGACAATTCTTCATGAGATTGTAATTTTGTGTTGTTTTAATTGTATTTTTTAATGCATAAATGGATTTAATGCCCTAAAAAATCCATGGGGCACTTAAATTGTGCAGACTATACAAATAAAACCATTAATTCTAATAAATCCTTATTTCCTGTAATTCTATTAAATCCTTATTAGATTTTGGGCAATATTGACAAAAAAAAAAACATATAATTGAAAAATAGCCATAACCAAAACATAAAACGATAAGATGTTAAATAATTCTATATTATTTTAGAATAGCTTTTAAGCCGTACCAAATTTGATTATTTGTCAATTTTATTTTAGTTTTTTATGAATATATTTTTTGAATTATTAAGCGGATAATAATACTTTAGTTGTTATACATTTTGGAAATTTTTTGGACATAAATTTGTCCATAAATAAATTGTTGTGAACTGTGATGTTAAATTATAAATAAAATAAAAAAATCCAGAGTAAATAATAAAGATGAAAATTTCACCAATTTTGGATGGAAACTAACAACCTCCCAAATTATATATACGGACAAACCACCCTAAAACTTACGAATTTAAAAAACCCTAAACCTCACCAATTTTTTTTACAAGACCATCATAAAAAAAGACACGAAGGTCACTGTCATCAGATAGCCCTATGAACCATATTTCCAACGCTTCTAACGGTTTCCAAAACCGACTCCGGATGCTCCCGTAACACTGAAAACAAAACTGCCTATGACCTCCAGAATCTACAAGCAAAAAGTCAAAAACCACCCCTAATGTCCTTCAATGGACAAAACTGCCTCTTATAGGCCTGTGGGTTCATGAAACCATCTTGGGCTGGTTTGTAGATGCATCTGGTTGCAAACTGGTCAAGTTTGAAGCTCAGTCCTGTTGTTGAAAATAACAACAAGAAATGCTAAAAATAGAAGTGCTAAAAATAGCACTGCTATAAATAGCATTTCTGGATACATTCCAATTTTAGTTGGTCCCTAAACTAAAATTGAGAATTAAAATTTGAATTTGATCTTAGCAGTTGTTTGTAAAATAATTAATTAATTCATCTTGAGTTAATTAGTTGTAGGAAATCAAACATGAAGTCATGTGAGAATGCAACCGTTTTCCATTGATTGAGAGTAAGCCTGATTAAAGGAGATCATGATGAGTTGTACTTTGAGTTGTAATTAGTTAGCTCAGTTAACTGAGTTAAGTCCAGTTAGAGTAGTTCAAATAGTTTGTTGAACTAATTGTGAGTTCAGTTAGTTAACGCATGCATGCATGTAACTGCTGCACTTCAGATAACCGAATATTCTCTCATAAATAACTCATGCATGTCAGTTCAGTTAGAGACCCAGTTGAGATAGATGGTGGGACACTGTACTATCAGTTGTAGGAATATTCCATGGAGGATATCTCTTGCATGCAGAAGGAATTCATTTCTTAGAGATTGCGCAATTACTTTTGAGTTTGATGAGTGTGTGAGGAGGCCAATTCACATAGGTGGCAACATTGGACCCCAAGAGGAACTGTGGAAGGAAATAGGAGGCTTGGAGGGCTGAGGGAAGGCATATGTTGTGTCTATTCAATCTGTGAGGTGTATTGTAGGATTGTACTAAGAGCTTGATAGCTTGTGAGCTAAAACTTTGTGTAATCCAAACATTATTCCACTTGTATGATAATACAGAGATAGGGGTTTTTAGCTAAGGCTTTCCCCAGAGTATTCTTCTGTGTTCATGTGCGATTGCTTTGTCATTCTTTGTTATATGTGTTCTAAATTGATCTTGCTCAAAATCTATTAAGCTTTCATAAGTTTGTTGTAGAAGTAGATATGGTATTTTGCTTTAGTATATTGCATAATCTGTTGATCTACAGTGGGAAATTCTACACCTGTTGCATAGGGACACCTTAGGATAACTTGCATGGTGGTGGAATTAGTTTAATGCCAAAAATACATTTCAAAACTCAATTTAGACTTTGGTTAGCCCGAATCCGTTAGTGGTTAGCTAATCGGGAGGAGGCGCTGACAACGCATGTGTACAGGGGGGTAACCGCTGCGGTTTAGGCTCCAGTGGTTCTACCGACTGTTTGCCGAATGGTGATGGTTAGCGGTTAATCTGGCCCGTTCATATGACACGGTTCCTCCTGTGGTGTAGCAGTTAACTATGGACTCCGTCGACAGTTAACTCCACGGTTTACCACAACGTTCACATGTTTACTTGGTGCGGTTTGAAACCCCGCACGGTGAACTCTCCGGCGGTGAACTCCCAACACTAGTCACATGTCTGCTATCATGGTTTCCACACCCCCGCAGTTAAGACCCACGGTCAGGGGACTGTAGTCATGGTCGACATCTGCTTGTTCACATGAACTTTGACATGGTTTATGAAGCTACGTTTAGGGACTGTTTTGTTAATTATAATGTTTTATAATAGCCTGAGAGGGTTTATACATAGGGTTGAAGGTTTTGTAATGCGATGGTTAGGGTTTTAGGACTTAGGCATAGGTTTAGAGCTTAGGTATATGTCTTTAGTTTATGGTTTTAGGTGTAGCATAGGTTTTGAACTTAGATGTAGATTAAGGTTTAGTACATGAAACTTTATCAACCTTTTTACAATCTTTCGTCACTAAGCGACATTAAAACCACATCCGTATTGTTGACAAAACGACGTTTGTGACGACACCCCTTTGTTGACAAACCATATTGAACCTTTGCCACAAACGACACCCTGTTCGACATCAAAACCTGCAAAGACGAATGACAAGACACGTGTTGTTGACCAATCCTGGCGGAACTGTCGATGAACACAACTTGACAGCCAGGCGCCAAACCATCTCAACTGAATGCCATGAAACCATAATATTACCTGTACAACCTGATCCATAACCAACATTGCTGAAGTTGAACTGAATTGACGACGACACTGAACACTGACAACGACACTTGTGCATTGAATCAATGGAATCCTCCTAGATCAATGTAAGATATGTAACAAGGAGTTCAAATTTGAAGAACACTTCATTTTATCTTATTTAATCTATTATGAGATCAATGGTAGATATTATTACTAATGTAGAGATCCCCATATTTTAAGATCCTATATTCTTTGTGAAAATTAAAGGTGTGATGTCCTTTTCACTAAAGAACTTACTTAGTTTGGAAAGACATTGCCTCTTGTTTCACCACCCAATTAACTAGAAAATTTAGGAGATACATATAAATATTGTCGACTTTTAGAAAATCACTTAGTTTTAAATCTCATCTACAATTGAAAGCATGAGTTCTACCTAAATAACAGATTCACTAAGGCATATTACTCACTTTTTTCTCAACCTCAAATCTTGAGAGAGACCTTTCTTCCCATATTTCCTCATAAGCCTTGCTTGAGCTTAGTTTGATATATTTATCGCTTTTCTCTCATCATTTTTCTCTAGCTCCTTTTCAAACCAAGTCTTGATTACTCACTTGCATCTTTCTTTATTATTATCGTATGCATTCTCTTACCTTTTTTATTCTTCTTTTCAAAGTCGTATATGTTATATGGGTTCCTTTGTATGAAACAAAGATTAAATATGGTGCAATATAACTTTCTAAATTAGTCTTTTTTGCTGGAATTTGGTGAGACAATTCTTCATGAGATTGTAATTTTTTGTTGTTTTAATTGTATTTTTTAATGCATAAATGGATTCAATGCCCTAAAAAATTCATGAGGCACTCAAATTGTGCAGACTATACAAATAAAACCTTTAATTCCAATAAATCCTTATTACTTGTAATTCTAATAAATCCTTATTAAATTTTGGGCAATATTAACAAAAAAAAATATAGTTAAAAAATAGCCATAACCAAAAGATAAAACAATAAGATGTTAAATAATTCTATATTATTTTAGAATAGCTTTTAAGCCATACCAAATTTGACTATTTCTCAATTTTATTTTAATTTTTTTATCAATATATTTTTTGAATTATTAATCGGATAATAATACTTTAGTTGTTATACATTTTGGAATTTTTTTGGACATAAATTTGTGAACTGTGATGTTAAATTATAAATGAAATAAAAAATCCAGTGTAAATAATAAAGATGAAAATTTCACCAATTTTGGATGGAAACTAACAACCTCCCAAATTATATATACGGACAAACCACCCCTAAAACTTACCAATTTAAAAAACCCTAAAACTCACCAATTTTTTTTACAAGACCATCATAAAAAAATACTCGAAGGGTTCATGTGTAGTGACCCAAAACTTGGGCATTCCGTCAAATACCTAGGAAACCCTCAGCTTCGAAGCTGGGGGAAATGTCTTCTCAGAGTCTAAACTCTTCTTTAAACCTGGGTTAAATGTCTTCTTAGAGTCCAAACTCTTAATGCATATGATTGCAGGTTTCCCAACCTATTTTTAAAGCAGAATGGTTTTTCCATCATATTTCGCTACCCAGCATACAATTTAGCGATTTGCATATCCAGAGTAAGAGAAGAGAAGGGTGCGAGTTTACAATCCGAGGGTGTGAAGACGAAGAAGAGGAGATGGGGAAAGGGGAGGAGACCATAGCGAAGAAACGGAACAAGGTGAAACGCAAACGGCTGAGAAGGGATTTGGCCACCACTTCCGACTTCATCAAAGGCGTCATTGCTGCCAAACACCGCCGGAAGGCTGGAAAGCGTCGAATGTGTGAGGTTCGTATCATCTCATCTTCACCCCCCACATTTTGAAGAAGAAGGAAGAAAAAAAAAAACTATACATCATTACGCATTCAGCCAAGGGAATGCCATTTCCCATTTGACATAATTTGTGTTCAATTTGGAATGATATATCGTTGCTTCTTTCCACTCCTATGTACCCGGACTCGCACACAGTATTCCCCTGTTCCTGCTAAAATTGGAAATTACAACCCATCAGGCCACGGTCGCAAGACAAGCTGCCGCATACTCTGCTTATGCGCTTGAAAGAGATGCAGTGGGTTGTTTCTTCCTCGCCCATGAGATGATATACTCACCCAACTACTTCTCACATATCTGAATATTCTCGTGACCACTGCCCAATGCTGCAATCCAAAGTTATCTGAGAAATAACTCATAGCGCTGACAATATGTACAATATGACGTTTTATGTACGCCATTTCGTGCCTAAGGCTTACAACTGCACTTTGATAAGGAATCTTCTCGATGAATTCTTTATCACCTTGCTTATCTGGAATCTGGGCTCATGTCGTTTGACAATTTGTTTTCAACTTCGGTTCGTGTTACCACTGCTTAAATTCACCCATTCTGAATCTTTGCAACTTGTTTGCAATGCATCTCTCTCAATTCAAATAAATTTCTCTGTTGCTTCTATTGTTACACGACTTGAATGCCTAAACAGTAATAGATCTCACTATGATCTCTTATTTCAAATATCGTTGCTAATATTTCAACCAACCTAATAGTTTTAATCAGGTGAATTGCATCATCTACATAACGTGCCAAGATTATAAGGGACTGACCAATCCGTTTGATGTACAATTTTGGATCTGCATTCAATGATCGAAAGCTTCTTTCATCAAGTACACATCGATGCATTGATACCATTCACTAGAGGTTTTCTTTAGCTCGTACAATGCCTTATAAATCGAAACAGTAAGTTTCATCATAACCTACACCTTTGTCTTTTGTATTTATCTCTTCATAACCAATTAATCCTTGTACTAATCAACTAATCCATCATATCTGTACTTCAACTTTAATACTTACTTACACCCACTTTTTAATTCCAGTCTGATTAGTACTTGCCTTCAAGTGCTATTTCCACAGTCAATGATTTAGAACCTTCTATGCAAACGGCATGGGATTCAAGTGCCTTCTATGTAGGCTTCTTATCCCTGATCATTCTTATTAATGGTGGAGGTTTCCACACACCTGCTTCCTCCATATGGACTGGCCAATGAGTTTGTCCATTTGCGACATTTTCAGCTTGTCTTGGGACATTTTGCTCCACGTCAATCTGCATGTCTCCAAGTGATCTCCTCAAGGTTCCTTCCCCTTCATTACTTTGGAAGATGACGAAGATACCACAATCTCTGCATTGGATTTGAAAGCCAACAGTTAAAGCTCTCTTTGCTCTTTTGAGAATTATAGCGTAGACATGAACTTCCACACAGGTTTAGCATGAACATGTGAGAACCAGTTTGAGATTTTTCAAAAAATAATTCTATTTTTGAAAAATCATTCTATTTTGCAATTCACTTCGGTAAAAAATTGAAAAGTCTTATGTTTAGCTAGTAAGTCTAAAACGGTGTATTTCATGCGTGCATGACCTTTACTAGGAATAAACTCAAAAATAGATTAGGGGTCCGGTCTTAGTTAAAAGTATAAAGACAGGCCAAGATAGATGTTTTAAACACAGTTGAGCAATTGAGCAGAGTGAACAACCAGGCAAGAGAGAGGGAGAGAGCGGGGCGATTCAGGAAAGAGGCAGCTGTATAGGAGCATATCCACATGGTCGTATAGTCGTATAGATACTCATCTACAGATCTATACAATCATATAGGCAAGATGTACAATTCATATAGCTAGGCCATACACTCTATATAACTCGGCCATACGGTCCATACGATGTTGATGCACAAATGGAGATTTGTACAAAAACACTTCGATCTTCGTAAGGCTAAATGAGGTAGGTGGGATTATCAGCCTCGGTTTTAAGCATTAATTTAGAATGAAAAAAGATTTCATGAGAAATATTGATTTAAGGGAAGATATTTTATTTGTTTTTTTATTATTTTAAAATTGTGTACAAAGGAAAATAAATAAAATTATCTAATATAATACAACATATAAGCAAATAAAGTAATTATACAAGATATTAAAAGGAATATCAATTAGAAACAAAATTTGAAACTAAATAAGATATTCAATGTATATATTCAAAATATAAAATGATTGAAACAAGAACTAAAATCAACATTGAAAATGAAACATGATCTTTTATTGATAAGAAGTTATAAATCTTGAACCAACAACTTTTACAAATCCTTGTGAGGACTTGGACCAGGGAATTCTCAAATCTACTTTAAATGTCACAGATCCATACAAAAGTCATTGAATACCATAAAAACAAATGAAAATTTCACAAGTCTATTTGGACCACTTCAAGGATAATAAAATGCACAATTGGTTTTCTGCAAAAGATACACAAATTAGCACTGAATACACTCTGAGCTTCTAATTAGTGCAAATAAAAATGTAGATAATAATCACCTTGAGAATTGAACCAAAAAGGCAGTCTCACTTTGCTTTTCATGTGATTCCTTAGAACATACCATGTTGTCCACAAAGTTATAACCCCACAAAAATATAAATTACGAATAAAGAAATCAATAACAACAACTCTCAGAGCTTCAACATACCTTTTTTTAAAAGACTTCTCTCTTTTCTTAATGATTCTTCCTTCAATTGCTTGTTATTTTTTTGTTATTAGTTTTTTCAACTGCTTATTGGATATGGGAAATAGGTACGAGGAGCAGAAGCATTAGAGTAAGTTTATATAAATAAAAGGTAGTAATATCTTTAATTCAAAATAAATAGGGGTCCCACTAGTTTTATCCATAAAAATACTTATAACTCCAAGTAAGAAGTGGATTTCCATTGTAACTCCTATTTTAATGATTAACCATTAAAATGCAATATCACGAAACTATAAATGTACACACATTCATAAAGATAATTTTCCCAGTTGTCAAAAATAGATGGCCTATAAATACGTCCCTTTGAACATCACAAAGTAAAAACTAGTATTATCATATCTCAGGAAACATGTCCAAATGAGAAACTTCTTTTTTTGTTTCTTCCTTCTTGCCATACTACATTTTGGTCTTCGCCTTTGGAATCTTCAGGAACCTCTTGATTCTTGGTTGAAAAGGTCATGTCTATATGTAAACCAGCTAATCATTTCAATATGTGAACCATGCCACTTAAATATTATCTTTGCATGCAAAATAAAGAAAGACAAAACTATTATTAAATGCATATTGTTGTAATTTACAGAGCTATGGTCAACTATGTATGGGTATTGTTACCACAAAATCTAGCAGGCCTTGGAGAGGGAAATCCTACAAGACGAGCTTGACAAAGTGCTAACAATGGGGTAGAGGCCCAATGTCACCTTAGCGAAAACCCTCTGCTCTTTATGGAATTTCATTGATGGGAGGAGTCCCAATAGGAAGGAGATCACTTAAAATAAATATACTAGGTATATGGCACAAAATGATCATGCTAGAGCTCATTCAAGGGAGAGGTTGAATAATGGTTTAAGGCTTCAAAGAAGCAAAACGCTCTCAAAGAAAAGCCCTAGAAAAGAAGGCTCATGACCTAGGGTTTCGAGATTTTTCAATGGTGATAGGTGTTCACAAGGTTAAGGCCCGAGGGAAAGGGTTTCTTACAATGATATTCAACTAAGCTAAGACTCATGAAATACTTAAGAAAGTCTTCAAGTTGAGAGGAAAATAGACTAGCGTTTCCCTCTTAGAGTAACACCTAGGGTAAGAGATTTTATGGATGACCATTTTGGTGCTGTTGCCGGGGAAACAAAATGTGTGTCTTGTTCCCCATATGTCAACACAAATCATTATTTGGCTACTCCATTGGAAGAACGAAGCCCTTTTTCTTCATTGAACCTCAATGTCAATGCTTGTAGGGTGAAGCAAGCATCTCTCAAGGCATTTTGAATTCACCCTGGCGTTCCCCTTTTGGTTGTTATGCGAAACTTGAGGAAATGGCTCCTTGGGATCTGCATTATCTTGACATTTATGAATTCTTGCATATAGAAGAAGGAAAATGGGATATTGGTCATCGCTTTGACAATGATCCAATACATGACACCGATGATGACCATATCTTTCCTTTATCTTCTTCATCATTTCACTCCCAAAATGTTTCTAGCGACAATGATGAGAGCGATATGCCTGAGGTTGTTCTTCATCAAAAGTTCATGAGTTTGGTTGTTGAATTCTCCATTCTTTGGTTACAAGAGAGGATCCAACTATGCAAGTTGGATTCTTCTTCCTCATCTGTGATTATTTTTCATGATACTTGGTTTTCATGTTTTCCCACCTCCTAGACTTGCCCTTCATCGAGCTAATTTGCAAAGGAGGATGTGATATCTTGATGCCCTATCTCATAAGAACTCATATGAATAAAAGGTCTTATATTGATCTAATGATATGCTGGTTACATTGGCGATATGACTACACTTAGCTCTTGCATAATGTGTTAACATGCATGGTAGTGTAGGTGCATTGCATGTTTCCTTTTGCATAGCAACTATCATCATATTATGTTCTCATGCTAGAGTAGATTGCATGGTAGATTAATTTTGCATCTTAGAATACATTTTCTTTTTTGTATGGATTTATTATTTGATGAAAAACACAAGCGATAAAAGTACACCTAGTGCACATGCTTCCAATAGTTGTTATGTCCCAGGAGATTGCTGGAGTTGGACCTCCCCATTCGAGTCCATGTACCATGCGCTCTACGGTGAGCTCATGCCCTAGTTGGAGCCAGACGTTACCCAACAAAACTGGGTAACCCTAGGAGAACTTTTCTCCTATTCATCTTCTTCCAGCTAGCAACCAACAACCCTTGACAACCACTTTGTAGCCAATGTGATGTGCCGCTTTATCTTTGCCACCTTCATCAGTCATATGTTTCTTCGCCCATTTGTCAGTGTTGAAAATTGGCAGCTAAGGTATGAATTTCCTTGAATAAAATTTCATGTCTGCTAAGTCACCTGACACGGGGACACGGGACACGAAGGACACGAGGATTCGAGTGTCGGACACGGGCACGTCGACCTCCTGGAACAGGATTATATTATAATATTATATATATTAAAAATTAGATATTTCTTACACAAATTCTCATTCATGATACAAATTCATTGATTCAAACATAGATCTTCATCTAGATGTAAGTTTTAGAAAGTAACATTAAGCATACAAATACTTGATCAATGATCCAATAGGAGAAAGACAAGATAATGTAGTTTTCTAATTAAGTCATCAAAATCAAAATGTGTTACATAGGTAGTAGCAATGCCAATGGCAAATAGAAATAACAAATACAAAACAACTACAAGCCTCAAGGTAGTAGGTAGCTCATGAGTCATCAATCCTCATCATCAAAATCAACATCATTGTACTCATCATCATGGTCACCATTGCTCTCATCTACTGCATCCTCCTCCTCTTTATCCAATGTCATCTTTGCATTCGCTAGTGTGGAGGATGACCCCTGTTAAGTTTTGGTATGTTCTATGCTTAGAGCAATTTATTTCAATTTTTCCAATTAGCTCAATATCTTTTCTAGATTAGCAATCACATAAGCATAATAATAAATTGCAGATAGAACATAAACATAAATCGCAGAAGACAAGCCAAGACAAGAGGACACAAGATGTGACTCTAGCCAGGGACAAACCCCAATGTGGGGAAACCCTTGATCAATTCTTCTTATATGTTCTTCAATAGTTCAGAACAAAGAGAGATAGTACATATACATCAGAAGTCAACCTTTTGACTTATCTAAATAAGAGCAGAGATCTTCTCTAGGAAGATGGCATATGAGGTACCAGATCTGAGCTCAGGTGAAGGCAAACTGCTTCCACTGATCCAAGGTGACGCCATCACCATGCTGCACCTCACTGCGCTGCACCCAATCTTCATGCTGTACCTTATCTTCTTGCTCCACCTACCTGTCCTGCATCATGCTGTACCTCACTGTGCCCATCATGCTGCATCTCATTGTAGCATTTATTATCACTGTGCTGCACTTTGTTACCAAGTGCTGCACACAACATGCTGCACTACACTTCATCACGATGCCCATCATTATGCAACAACATTCAACATCATCCTGCACCATATAACAATGCTGTCACATCTTATCATGTTCTGCATTAATTCACTGTTTAGGGGATTCTCTATTTGTTGCAGCAGATTGGGCAGCCTTCATCATGGATTGGTTAGGCCATCAAGAAAGTCCTACCATCCCTCACACATAGGCAACAACATATCAAATACATACCTGGAACTTGTGCATACTGTTATAGCATTAGATCACGGGTTAGGGCATCCAAACAATCCTGTTCAACCCTTCTTTCAACTACAATAGTCCTCTTAAATCTATAGCTCATCAACCAGAGAGAATACCCATCATTCCATGCACAAATTGCTCCACAAACCACCTCGGTTTGTCCTTCTTCAATGCGGCTGCCTACTACACTTTCTTGGCCTTGTCTAGGGCATCATGCTGCCTATGAAAACGCTTCAGAAACCCTCAACAAGGCTCCCTTTCCTTCACTGCTGCTACAAGAATATGCGGCCTTATTTTGGAGGGCCTAATCATCTCAGCCTCCAAAACAAGCCTCCCTTCCTACCTGTAATTACCCAAGGAAACTCGACCGGTTCACTTGTGAGGTTTCTTTTATTTCTGCCCAGAATTTCCCCTCATGACGTCGGCCTCCTACCTGTAGTAACTTGGCTTCCAAATAGTCTAGAAGGAGGCATAAACTATGCCTTCCTTCACCTTCGCTAGGCTACTCTCTTCTGCGGCCAAAACAAAGCTCTTTTTGCACCATAGATCTTGTCATAAGTCTGCTGCTAGGGCACATTGTGATAGTTGATTTAGGGCCTCATAGATCAGCATTGTAGGTCTCTTCTAGACCTGCGTTTAGGGCATCATCTCCATGACTACATTATAGGGCATCATCTCTATTAGGGCAACATTGTCTTCTTAGGATCTCTCCTCCCACCAAAACACAAGACAAGTGGAGAGGAAGAGATCACAAGAAGTGTGTGTACAAATGACCTTCAAGGCACCTCTATTTATACTAAAACGTTGAGCATAAGTGGGGGAAATTTCGTCGCTGGCCGACCTTGACGAATTGTCCTATAACACAAATAAATTCATATCTCCATGAATACTTGTCGGAATCTGCTAATCTTTAGATCAATCCTACACCTCTTTGACGAGAGGAATCCAAGGAAAATATCAGCCGCCATGAATAAGATGACCCACATGGAGTTTGGCCCTAGTTGCCAATTTTAACAACCCTTCTATTGTATCACCATCATCAAAAGTGATAGGCTCTAACACTGGCTCATTAAGATCCAAGTTGGTCAATGCCAACTCGACACTGCTGTCCAAACCCATATCATCAGGAAAGACATCCCACACCTTTGTCTTTGCCTTCAACCACTCATCCCTCTGCCTGCAAATAAGACAAAGGTTGGTGTGTACATACACCATTGTTTTTGCCCTGGACTGCTCAAGCCTGCTCTTCTTGATACTATACAAATTCCCATATGTGCTCCAATTCCTCTCGCAACAAGAGGATGAAGTCACTTGAGAGAGGAGCCTCATGGCTAACTATTGCAGAGGAGGGCTTGTTGCCCCATGAGTTGCCCAGCAATAATAAGGCTTCTTAGCCCCCTGTCTCTAATTACATCATATCTTGCAAATCGATCAATGCTAGTGGAAAACTCTGCAAAGGCATCCTCCACCTCATCAAGGGATGCTTTACCCTGAAAAATTCGCCTAATTGCATCTTTCCTCCCTTGTGAAATTTCTCCATCCATGTGAGGAGGGAATCTGTGGGAAGGTCCACCATTCAGCCACTCATCGCTGTAGTATTTTGGGTTCAACGAGTGAGTCAAACAATGTAAAGGTGTTGAATTCTTGTCCCATCTGCTGACAAGAATATCCTGTATGGTGGTGAAGAAGGCCTCTGATGATGTCTCATACTCGGGGCACTCACTCTGTAAAATAATGCTCCTCACAAACTCAATCATGGAATCCCATCCCTCATAAACCTCTCCTTGGATGGGTTGGTCTGTATCTGCAAATCGAAGCAAAGAAATGATAGGGTCCATGATATGAATAAGTAGATATATCTCCTCCCACCAACTATCATCTAACACTGCGGCCTTCACTCTTTTCCAGGCTTCTTGATCTGTCTTTCTCCAAAAAGACCAAAACTTTGAAATAACCATGGCCTCAAGAGCGGTCTTGAGCTCTCTCAACCTCTTCAACATGATCAATGCAGAGGAAAACCGTGTATCCACAATCTTCAACAATGATAGATTGGTGTACTCCTTGTAGATAGTGAGAGCATTTGTATGATTTTGTACAAAGTTGCGGATATGCCTTGCATCCTCAATAATTTTTCCAATCCAAAGCACATCAGAAGAGATATATTTAAGTGCTAAATTCAAAGAATAGACATTGCAAGGTGTCCAAAATACTTGTGGATATTTAGCTTCCACAATCATGCCAACAACCTTGCAAACAAGTGCATTATTTGTAATGATTTGCACATAAGAATCAACACCTACATCTTCAATAACTTTAATAAACAACTCACCCATATATTGTGCATCCTTGTATTGTCCAAGGGCATCCACTGATTTCAAAAAAAATGGACCATTCAAGGAAGACACCATGAAGTTGATGAGTGGGTGCCGTGCTGGATCTGTCCATCCATTAGAAACACTGCTAACCCCAGATGTTGGCCATGCTGATTTAATAGGCTCAAGCATTTTGTTCCCCTCTTTCTTTGCCTTCGTCAACAATGTGGTTCTAAGCTTCTCTGAGCTAGGAGGCACATACCCTGATGGAGCCCCTTGAGTTAGAGTTCGACACATCTCAATAAATAAAGGTGAGCTTGCAACATTAAAGGATATGAAGTTCTGATAGAAAAAAATGTAATGGTGAGATCATGCTCTTCCCGTTTCTCTTTATGAAAAATCTTGTCCATTGGACCAAGTGCCATTGCCTTTCTTTTTGTTGCTTGTCCACCACCAGAACTCTCAAATGGAAATTTGTTGTGTCTTTTCCTCAAGAATGGAAGGGGCTCTTCATTCTTATTTTTTTTAGATGTTGCAACCACCATTGCCATACCAATGTTGGCCTGTTTTTCCATTTCCTTCCTCTTAGCTAAAGACACCTGTGTACATGCTGCAATTCCATAACTTGGCAAAGCCAACAAATGAGCTTTCACATGGTAATATTTGCTCATGAAATGATTTTTGCAATGGTTGCATTTCCAAGCAACATTGCCTCCTCCCTTCATCTTGCTGCATGGCCTTTGCTCTCTTGTGACATATTTCCACAAGGGATATTTGTTGTGTTGAGGCTGCTGTCTTCCCTCAACATTTGAAGCTGTTGTTGCAGCCCTAGTTTCAATAGAGGGAACACTTGCAGACCCTGATGAAATTGGAAAAGGAGGGGCATCTCCAATGGGGGCATTCTGCCCCTTCCCTGCTGCCCTTGATTGAGCCATGAATGCTGTAAGAAAATAAAGAAAAAATGCACAAGTTTGTAAAACAAATGCACATGCAAACTGTTGTAATAAAAATGCAAAAAGAATAGAGAGAAAATGCATTTACATGTTGCTTGAATTGCCTCCAAAATGCTCCCACACCCTTTGCTCTTCTCTCTCACACACCCACAGCGAGTGAATGAGTATTGTGAAGTTAGAATGCGCCAAATCGACCTTTTATGGCCGCGCAAAGGTCAAAAAAGCATGACATGTGTCCTGGAAATGGGATACGATCAGACACAATCCGGAGGACACGTGTCCCATCGAATCGTGTCCGATTCGCTTGATTCAGGACACGTGAGGCCTGGGCAACGAATCCGATTTCTTAGCATTTTTGACTATTCTAGAGTGACTTTCTAAAATTAGAAAGTCATGTCTATCATTGCAACCATGGCTTTTCAAAATTAGTAAGTCACCTTGCTTCAATTGGTAATCATGTATAGATGATGGAAAGTCACTTAACTTATCCTTAATCAACTTAAATTGTTTAATTTTAAATTTAGTCATCAATATTATTAATATTATTATTATTGCACTTATGATACTATAATATTATATTAGGAGGAATTACATGTCACCTCTCCTACTTGGCACTCAATCATGCCACTTCACATCTCTCTCCTTGATGGCAAATCAAACTCTCTCATTCAATGATACATTACTCTCTCTCTCTTAATGGATTCCTCTCTCTTTAATGCTCTTACACACCTCTTACACACTTTAATGACTCGTCATAAAAAAATTCCTCTTACACCTCTTTAATGCATATGTTACACTTTTCCTTAATGGCTCGAATTACTAAGGACCTCTTTAATGCATATGTTACACTTCTCCTTAATGGCTCGAATTACTAAGGCGTGCATTCTCCTTCTTTATGGCACAAGTCACTAAGGCATGTGTACTCCCGCTTGATGGCATGAGTTAGTAAAGCAAGCATACCTCCTTTATGGCATAAGTTACACCTAGTTTGGCATATGTAACTTATCCTTAAGGTATGGGAGTTACTCCTTCATGAATTCGACCTCCTTGCACTTCCTATATATTTGTGCCTCTCATCCTCTCTACTACTCACTTGTGCATTGTGAAAGGAGAGTACAAGCTTGAGAAAGAGATAACTAGAGTGACTAGAGAAGAATTGAGAGAGAGAGGGAGAGAGAGAGAGAGAGAGTTTTGAAGAGTAAGAGCAAAACTTGGTGAGCCAAAGTAATTCCGTGTTTGCATCAACTACTGCTATCAAAGATCTTCTTCAGATTTGGGTGAACTTTTTCATTCTCTCATTGTATTCTATATCTCTGTTGAACATTTGACTTCTAATAAAAGAATCTGGTTGGGTTTTCGCATTGTGGGTTTTGCCCTGGTCATTGGACCTAAACTCATTGTGCCTTATTGATTTCTTGGCTGTCTTCTATTATGTATATGGTTTATGCTCTTTCTACAATTGCTTAACTAATATTGTAGATTAAAGAAGTTATCGGATCAAATAATTGTTACAACATAAAACTTCAGAATTTCAATAGTCAAGAGCACATGTTAGAAGGTGGGCAATCTGACCCAAAAGGTATGTTTTTCTTTGTGCAATTTTGTGCTTATGCTTGTTTTTCATTTGGCATTTGGCACGGATTGTCGGGTGACTTGGAAGAAGGAAGGGTTTTGACCATGGTTTTGTTCCCTCACCTTAAATGGGGGGTTAATCTTTAATCCATGTCCGATGGGATCTCTCTTCTTGGCCTATGACTTTAGAAAGGGCACTACTTGGGAAACCCCGATTTTGGTAGCGTGGTCCTGTTTTCCCGTTCCATATTTTTCGCTCCCCTTCGCACATTACAAGCCCTATTTCATCATTTCCTTTCTCTAGGACCAAATGACCAATGGGTCCACAGGGCATTGACACACCCCCTCCCTGTGTCCACATATTGGGTTGGGCCTGGAAACCTTGCACCAGAGGTTGATGCAACTAAAAGAAAGTTAAAAGCATATCATGCCCACAAGCAAGAAACGAAAGAAAAATAAAATCATAAAATGCAAAAGATGCTCGGGACATTAAATAAAGCACGTGGGAAAAAGCCAAGCATGGGCTCTACCCTTTATCATTATGGTCATCACCTCGGTTCCTAGGGCCAATGATTTCTCCATGACATCATAAAAGGAACCCATGCACGTCCCAACCCCTGGTGGGTGATGAACTGCCCCACCTTTAAGGGGGTAATAACTGCTATACATCATTCACGACATGCTCTCATTTCCTGGAGCTTCGAGCAGTAATACAAAGAGAAAGCAAAAGACAAGTAAAGACGGGTGGAGAAACAAAGGCTGGGGTAACTTATGCAGCCATGATTGCTCCCTCCTCACTTTTGTACACCCATTATGTGGACTTCCTCATTATTGCTAACCCTTTTCCCATTTCATTTGGCCTTGAGACCCCTTCATCCCCATTCTGTTCCATCATTATCGACATGTCACTTATTGATTGATGTACCGGGGACCCATCTTTCCCCTTAGGGGCTGAGAACACCTAATAGGGTCGTTTATTACCTACTCCTACCTAGGGAGGTAACATTATTACAAGATCAAAGCCCCAAATTTGGAAAAGAAGCCCCATATGAAGTCTCAATTTGCCCTTGATTAACAAGCTTGGTTCACTTAGATGCAGTAAGGATTAATTGTACCTAATGGTGAGGATGCAACACTAGATATTTTGTGTGATTGGCAGGTGGTTTTCATCATGGCCCGGGCAACTTAACTGGGGCCTAGGTCCACTAGAGGAGCATTATGATACCCTACAAGTGAAGTGTTGAGAGCCATGGGACTCTTATCACTTGCAAAGCATCATTCCATTACATGGGCATCTACAACACCCTAACAGTCTGTGCTTTGCCCCACATTATTCATGAGATGATGCACTTGGACTAGCATGCCCCCAATCGACTTAGCAATATGCACGAGTTTTGGCAACCGATTTGAGGCCCGGATGAGTTTGTCTCACCCCTTGAAAATTGGGAGGGCTAGCACCATCCTCTGAGCCCTCAATGTTGGAGCATAACTAGGCTATTTCCTCACCAGGAGACCCATGAGACCCATTTTGTGCCCCAAACACAAAACTAGGGTCCACAAGATGATTTGCATGGAGATTTAGGTGCCAACCCCTAGATCCTGATTTTTGGAGCCCTCTACAAACCAACTTGGCATTGGAGGAATCCAACGCATGCATCACGTTAGTATTTTGACCTCTTGCGAGTTAAGTCTTATGTTTTACATTGGCTATGAGGTTGGCTTGTAACCTCACCTAGTATGAGCCCATTATTTTATAATTTGAGGGGCTTTTAGGATAAATTGGACCTCATAAGACATGTATAAATAAGAGAGACCTAATTTGAGTCTATCATCACCATCACTTGGATCATTCGATCTTATTAGAGAATTTCACACTTGTTCCTTCTTGGCTATTGGAGATTCTGCATTTTGATGTTTGGAATGTCTTTGGAGCTACTTCATTGGGTAATGGATGGATATACTACATGTTATCTTGTAAGTGCCTACACCTCTAGATTATGCTTCTTTGTGCCCTAATTTGTTGAAGATAATTTTTAGAAAGCTATCTAGTTGAGAATTTCATATGTTACTCATTGTATAACATGTAATGAATGTTCCTAGTGGAGGAATTCTTATAAATTTCCATCAAACTCCATTTATCATTGAGTGGGTAAATGTTGGGATTTTGATACCTAGTGCATCAAATTTCGACCTCCTTAGCAACAAATTTGGCTTATCTATCACATCCTTGACTTACATATGCCTAAAGGACAAGGCACTGGTCCATGTCATGTTGTTTTTCCATGACACTGGTGTCTAGGATAGAATCTTAAATCAGTGATGCCACTGAACCAAGTATCACAACGAGTCTACTTTGCACAACAAAATTATAAACAATAGTAAATCTACTAGTGCACAGAATATACACAACTTTTTACAAAATTATGTACAATAACCCAACTTCGTTATATTAATCAAACCGATAATACAACAATGTAGGGCTCCCATACTAGGGATAATGGCCCTCATACATTCCCTAGTACAAGAATATAATAACTAGGGCTTGTTGTCTGTCGTGATGACCACCAATTTACCCAATACAAGATACTCTGACCATCTAGCTGATGTAGAGCTCCTCACAGTTGCCTTGGTTGTACCCTGTACACATCTTCTCTGTCCTTCGGCTCCTCATCTGCAACATTTGCCTATATCAATGCTCCAAGTCCATTTGACCACTGAATCTCGGCTCAACCATCTGCTCTCTCCTTGATCGTTCGTCCATCAACGCATCAACACATCGAGACTCCTGTCGAGTTGTTCACAACTCCATTTGTGAACAACTCACAACTGCCCACTGCTGCTTCTCAGCTACTCAACGACTTCACACCACTATAGTCTTCCTGTGCTGCTCCAATGAAGACTAACATAGGGCACAGAGGGCTACCACCTATCACTACAAGATGTCCATCTCCTACAATGAACACGGGCTAGGAGGACTGCCCATCTTTCGCTGTAGATGTCCTTCTCCACACGGCAAGTCTAGGGCTACTTAAACTACTACTGGCTGATCAGACCCTTGAGCTCTTCTTCTGCCACTCTAGCAACCACCTCAGTCCATCAAGATGATGCACATAGGGCTTGAAGCAAGCCTCTACAATCCTTTGGGTTTTTCTTTAGGTTGCTCCAACTCTGCCTCACCTAGGCCTACGCATGGTCCACTCTCACATTGCCCTCCAACATACCACGTTCTTTAGCATTTGATCACTGGTTAGGGCATCCAACCACTAGGATCACCCTTCCTCTTGGCTGCTAACGGACTCCCACAACTATCCAACCTGGACCCAAATCCACCAAGTATCCAACTCAACATAAACACATCAAATCATACCTCGTGGTTGTACCTGGTAATCTCGCGGGACCCTCACTGCTATACTTGGTAATCTTGCGCGACCCTCGCGGCTATACTTGGTAATCTTGTGCAGTCCTCGCGACTACCCTGAGAAAACTCGTGTGGCTCGAATGTGCGCTCGCGGCTGTATCGAGTGATCTCGCGTGGTCCGCACGACTGTCCTGAGAAAACCTGCGTGGCCCTCGCGACTGTTCAGGAGAAACTCGCGTGACCCCCGTGCCTGTCCTGAACAGCTCGCGCGCTCCAACCTACAACTCCTCAGAAATGTCCTCGTGCCTCCTTTCCTAGATGCGGCTGCCTCAGATGTGATCTGCTATGAGAGGATGCACTTTTGATGTATCATTAGCCTCCTCACACACCTTGTATTTATACTAAACATAAGGGCTCCATGTGGTGTAATCCAATTGTCATGTGGCACATAAAATCACCAAGCTGACCTGACTTTTGTGTTGTAGAAAACCCACCAACAACTTCAAAAATTCATATCTTCACTTCTACAACTCGAATTTGAGTGATTTTCATTGTGTCCAGTTACTCTCGGAGTCCTCCATCAACTGAAATCATCACATGTAGAAATCTCCTCATGGTTTTGGTCCCAACACCCTTTGGTTACAAAACCCCAAGCTTGGGTTCCAAGCCAACAAGCCACACTTGTGTGACAACTCCTCCACAATCCTCTAGCATAGGGTTTGGAGTACCTCCCAAGCTACAAATCTCAACAAGTCATCGGTGATCAATCCTGAATTTTCTCCATAATTTTCTCTCCTTAAAATCGTTCCTTTTAAGGCTAGGGCAAAAATCTAGGGCTTTCAACGAAATTTTAGGGAGGAGGCTTTTTGGTGATTTGAGAGCCTAAACATCAATAGATAGGTCTAGGCTACCTAACTTATCAATTTGGTGGGCTTCCACTCAAATTTCATCCATAAAATCTCTTGCCCTAGGTGTTGCTCCAAGAGGGAAACTATAGTCTCTTTTCCCCTCAACTTGAGGACTTTCTTGAGGGTTTCATGAACCTTGGCTTAGTTGAATATTGTTGTAAGAAACCCTTTCCCTTGGGTCTTGACCTTGTGAATACATGTCACCATCGAAAAATCTCAAAACCCTAGGTCTTGAGCTTTCTTTTACAAGGATATTTTTTGAGAGCGTTTTGCTTCTTCGAAGCCTTGAACCATTATTGAGCCTCTTGTTGGAAAATTCAAAGTGGCAGCGATTAATTCCAATTCTTTGACCTTAATATTTGCTTATGAACTTAGTTAGTCTTCTTATTTTCTTTATTTAGATATTTTCATTAAACAAATATCAAGAACAAAAACAATAACAACAAAGGACACAAAAATTAGGCTCTCAACTAGGGCAAAACCCCTCCAAGGGGAAAACCCAAAAAACTCTTCTCTTCTTACAGAATTTTGCTTTAGATGAGACAACAAAGACCCATTGTTAGACGAAGTCCTTCTCTAAGTACCAAGTTAGCCCTTCCGATAAGTCCTCCTTTGATCTAGCACCAACCCACTTCAAATTGCAACTTCAACCTCTCAGCTTCAATACTGTTACTTTAACCTACAACTTTGGCCCTGTATCAATTGCATAAACCCTAATCCAACTTCCCCTTGAGACCTTGATTGAGCAAGATAGCTCCTCCCAAGGTCAACGAGATTAGGACAGAGTATTTTTCCTTCCAGCAACAAAAGACTACACTTCGTCCTACTGCAACACGGATTTGTAATTTTGATCTCCTTTGTAGCTATAGAAGTCCTAGACTTTCGCATGCGTGAGAGAGAGATAGCCCAAAAACAAGTCTTCTTCTTCTTCTTGACCTTCGCTCTTCTTATCTTCTTGCTTCCCAGCTATAGATCAAACTTCTTGGTGAGTTAGTGACAAATGAGGTCGAACTGCTCCTTTATATAGCCTTTCCAAGGGGTCGAAGTCCCTCCTTTAGGTCGACTTGAAGCTACTAGGGCTGACTTGTACTTTTGGAGTTTCCTGGACTTTTAAACTAAAAAATAATTATTTTTCCAATTACATTTTCTTCGAAAGGGTAAACATGATGTCGACTCCTTTGACTCATGACAATAAATCCTAAGACCTAACAAACCCTAGAAGCATGAAGAACATGCTTTTACCTAGAAGACCATCAATAAGAAGCATGAAACCCATTCTTTAATGATAATAAATTTTTCTTTTCTTCTTTTGTTTGTAACATAGGATACATATTGAAATGAGTACAACAACAATTGTGGAGACCAAAACTAGTTACATTTTCAACACTCCTCATAACTAGGGAGGTATTCATAATTATACAAACAATACAACATCATTCTCAAACTGAAGAGTTCTCATAAGAAGAATCAGATTGATAAGCCAACTGTAAGCATCATCATTATGACCATCACTGTTTCTGAGGCCTAACTAGACAAGCTGCACTTCATTCAAGAGCATTATGCTTGGAGGCTTTATGTGTGATACTGCACTACCTCTACAAGGCACATACCCCATCCAGATGTTCACAAGGTATGTCTTTTTAGGACGGTTCTTATCTTGGATCTCCAAACTTGAGTCCTCAAAGAATATCGGTCCTCTTCAACCACTCTTCTCTTGGATACTTGTCCTATCCTCAAAGAGTGTCAGTACCTTTCCTTTCTTAGATTCTATATCTTCAAGGAAACCACAGATGCTTATCCAATCCTCCACCATTCTCTATTCATTACCTAAGGAAGAGAATGCACATATGCTGTCCAACATCACTCCCTCTCAATCCAGAGAGGATATCCCTATTCCTTTTGATTAGTGAATAGATCCTTGCTCCTTCTTAAGGAGACTTCTTTGCTTCCTCTCAAAACCAGAGGAGATTCCAAACTTCCTTTCTACTTCGAAAGTCAACACCACAAGCCTTATAACTTGTCTTTATAAGAGTATCAACTACTTGTTCTTCATAGCTACATGGCTCCCTCTCTTTTTCCAATCTCTTGTATCAAGCTTGCTTCCTTTCCAAGGTATCATGGAGCCGTCTTCACTCTTTAATCTTGTGATGGGATCCAGCTCATTTTTCTTGCTCATCACTTTCATCTTCAACATCATAGATGAAGGCATTGCATTGAGCCTTTCCAAACTTCAAGCTTATCATAGCTTCCTCATCAAAGTGATTTCCTTTGACCTTCAGGTTATGTCTTGCACTGTTGCCTTTCAATCCCCTGATGAACATATCTTGACTTCACCATTGCCAAGTATCTGATATTGAGCTTCCCTCAACATAATTCATACATCTCATCCATTTGAACTTGCCTCAACTGTCATCATGTACTCCTGCAACATCCTTCCAGGTAGCAAAATAATAAGTTAACCAGATAACCAACAATAATTAAAAATAGACTTACCTCATCATGATGACTTCTTCGCCTAATTAACATCCTCATGGTCCATCTCCATGTGAATCTTGCTTCATGCATCAGAGTGCCCAAGGATCGAACTTGATTACCAAGTTAATACTTTCTTTTGAAGATCATGTTGGATCTTAATCATTATTTTACACATTCTAGAGAAAGTCTTAATCTTTTATACATCCTTAAGTAAGTCAAATTCTTCCTTTTAAACATCATACAATCATATTAAGCATGTTACAAGATTCTATACGCATGAAGCTTAACCAAGAGTCACTTCCAATGTGTATCCTTATGCTTCTTACTCCATCATCTAGCTATATGTCTCATAATGTGTCTGGATCCTGACCCATTGCATTCCTTCACGCCTTTAACAGTATTGTTTCCACATTACATGGAATGTATACTAACGTTGTCATAATGCTTCTTCCAAGAACCTCAAAATGATGGTTCTTATAGAATTACGATGATCCAACTTAGCAAGATGACTACCTCTAACATAATGTTAGATAATGCCTGGATGAGCAATATGCAAAATGGTCTATCTATCTACTTTTAAAGACTAGATGATTTCTACAAAGCAACTTAACCAAGTAGACTCTACATATGCTACAATCACATGCTTCTTTCTACGATGTTATGCAAAATCAAGATTCCTTTTAAAGTAAACGATAATGCATGCTATCCTAAAGGAAAGATTAATCCCCATAAAGAACCTGACAGCTAATGTACCTTCCTTAATAGTAAAGATTTTTCACATCTCCTTTCTTTGACTTCTTCTTAGGTTCTCCTATTTCCTCAACTATGTGAGCCTCGCTTCTTTCCTTTCTCTTGTTGTTCTGTTGGCTAGGATAGTCCCTCTTAAAGTGTCCATATTCATTGCACTTAAAACATTGAACCGTGGACATATCTTTCTTGTTGGACTTTACAAACTTTGCCTTCTTCAGCTTCTTGACTCGAGCAAGAAAGGCTTGAGACTATTCATTTGATCCAATGTCATCTTTTACCTTGATCCTAGATTCTTCCAAAATGCATTGAGCCCACAACTCATCAAAATGAGTTGAATCTTTCTTAGCGTAGATGCTTGTTGCAAAGCTACTCCATTATGGTGTCTTGCATTTAATACGCAGATGGGCATTTTTGAATCAGAAAATGTCTCTCCAAGTCCTTGCAAGTGATCTCTTAATTGAGAGATCTTCTTTAGAAAGAATTCCATGTCCTCATCCTTTGATTTCTTCATCTTGTATAGTTTATTTCGCAAAGACATCTTTTGCCTTGATGTACTTACAGAGTACAAGTTTACTAGCTTGTCATACATAGCCTTGGAAGTTTTCAAATTTGCAACAAATGGAACAGGAGGATCTTTAATGGATTCAACTATGATCCTTTGTGCCCTTACTTCCCCTCTTTTGTACATTTCCAGTCCTTGAGTCTTGTCTTTGCTAGGTTCATTAATTTCCCCAATTACATATTCCATTACCTCGTGTTCTCTAAGCGTCAAGTCAAGCCTTTTCTTCCATGCTAGGTAATTTGATGCTCCAACGAGCTTATTGCTTTCCTTGCAGAAAGAACCCATATGACCTGTAGATTCAGACATAGAGTAATAATATGACACTTGATAACCAAGATTCTTCTCTTCCTTTATGATGTCTCCTTTCTTGATGCCATCAAGACCTTTGAAGAAACTTTAATAATGTCCTTGAAAGATGTTTCCTAGGATTCCTCTAACGACAACTTTCAAGAGTGATGGATGATACCAAGATCCTTTTGATGCTTCCTTCAAAGATGCCTTTGAAGGAGCCTTTAAATAGATCTTCTTCTTTCAAGAGATAACCTTTCTTGTAGTCTTCCTTTGATGAAAGCTTGATGTAGTCTTCTTCAATGTAGAAACCCTCCTTCCAGATCAATATGTCTTCTACTCCTTTTCTTCCACAAATGATTCCCCTTGACAAGCAAACCCTTCTTTGTGTCCACAAGATGATTCTTCTAGTTGCCTTCTGTTGAGAAATGTAACTAGTTTCGGTCTTCATAATTGTTGTACTCATTTCAATATGTATTGTATGTAGCAAACAAGAAAAGAAAAGAAAACGTTATTATTATTAAAGCATGGGTTTCAAGCTCATTATTGACGGTCTTCTAGGTAAAAGCATGTTCTTCATGCTTCTAGGGTTTGTTAGGTATTACGATTTATTGTCATGAATCAATGGAGCCAACATCATGCTTATAAGACCCTTTTGGGAAATTTGTAATTATAAAAAGAATTATTTTTGAGTCTAGAAAGTCCTGGAATCTCCAAGACTACAAGTTGGCCTAAAGGAGGGAATTCGACCCCTTTAGAAGGCTATATAAAGGACAATTCAACTTCATTTGAGACACACACACTCACAAGTTCGATCTACAGGAAAGAGTTCAATCTGTAGCTGGGAAGGACGAAAAATGGAGAGCAAAGGTCTAGAAGAAGCTAGGAGGACGAAATTTCTTGTCTTTGGGCTCTATCTTTCACACACGTGCGAAATTCTAGGGTTTCTAGGTTGTAGAAGCAGGTTGAACTTGCAGCTCCGAGTTGCAGTAGGACGAAGTGCAAAATCTGGTAGTTGGAAGAGGGAAAACCCTTACCTTGACCTCGTTGATCTTGGGAGATTTGTCTTGCTCTAAGTAAGTCTCAGGAGGAGGTTATATTAGGGTTTCCAAGAAGTTGCAAGGAAGAAATTGCTGGGTCGAAGTTGCAGGTCGAGTAGCAGTGCTGGAAGTTTGAAGTTGCAGGGTGCAACAGTTTGGTGTAGAATAAAGGAAGGACTTGAGAAAGGGTCGACTTGTTAATGTGAGAAGGAGTTGGTCTAGGGATTGGGTCTTTGTATCTCATTTGAAGCAGATTCTAAGAAGAGAAGAGCTTCAGGGTTTTCCCCTTGGAGGGGTTTTCCCTTAGTGGGTGAGAGTCTATATCTGTGTCCTCTTTTTGTTATTGTTATGTTCTTGATAGTGTTTGGTGAAAGATCTAAATGAAAAAGTAAAGAAGATAACTAAAGATTCACAATCACTATCAAGATTAAGGAAAATTAAGATTAATAGTTGCCGCTTTACATTTTCTAGTATGGTATCAAAGCTAAGGTGAACAAGGAAGGTAGCTGGAAGGGCACTAGAAAGAATTGTTGATCAAAAGATAGGAAGCTCTCAAAGCTTGAAAGAAGAAGACTATAAGGAAAATTGTCTCTTGAGGGATCTGGTTAAAGGCTCGTTGGTAGAAGACCCTTCCAATCTAGGGTTTCTACATTGAAAAGACTACATCAATCTCCCAAGGAGGCTTTTGATCTCACAAAAAGGGAGTCTCTTTGCAAGGCAACAATCTTGGAAATTGTTGGTGGAGGAATTCTAGGGAACATCTTTCAAGGGCATTATCAAGAAATTTCCGAAGGTCTTGATGACATCAAGAAGGTTGAAGACATCGTCCAGGAAAATTGTGATCTCAAGTAAGTAACATGTTATTACACTATGTTTGAATCCTCAAGTCATATGGGTACTTTCTGCAAGGAGAGCAATAAGCTCGATAGGGCTTTCAACTATCTAGCATGGAAGAAAATAATTGACTTGATACTTATAGAACAAGAAGTAATGGGATATGTTACTGGAGAAATTACTGAACCTAATAATGATAACTCACAAGAACTAGCAAAGTATAAGAAAGGGGAAGTAAGAGCTCAAAGGATCATAATTGAATCAATTAAGGATTCTCTTGTTCCATTTGTTGCGAATTTGAAGACTTCCAAGGCCATGTATGGCAAGCTAGTGAATTTGTATTCGATAAGTACATCAGGACAAAAGATGTCGTTGAGGAACATGCTGTACAGAATGAAGAAGTCAAAGCATGAGGATGTGGCACCCTTTCTCATGAAAGTCTCTCAACTAAGAGACCACCTGCAAGGACTTAGGGAACCTATTACTATTCAGAAGTAACCATTTGTGTACTGAATGCATTGCCACCAAAATGGAGCAGCTTCACAACAAGCATTTACTCCAAGAAGGATTCAACTCCCTTTGAAGGGTTGTGGGCGCAATGCATATTGGAAGAATTAGGGATCAAGGTCAAGGATGATATTGGATCAAATGAGCAATCTCAAGCTTTTCTAGCCCGAGTCAAGAAGCTGAAGAAGGGGAAGTTTGGTAAGTCCAAGAAGAAAAATATGTCCAAAGTGCAATGTTTTGTATGCAATGAATTTGGACACTTTTAAGAGGGACTGTCCAAACAAATAGAACAACAAAAGAAAGGAAAGGAGTGAAGCTCATGTAGCTGAGGAAGTGGAGAACCTGAGAAGAAAGCAAAGAAGGAAGAAGTGAAGGACCTTTACTACTAAAGAAGGTTCACCAAAAGTTAGGTTCTTTGTGAAGTTTAATCTTTCCTTTAGGATAGTGTGTTTTGCATAGCATCATAAGAAATAAGCATATGATAGTAGCATGCCTAGAATTTTACATGATTAAGTTGCTTTGTAGTGTTGATTTGGGGTAGCATCGGATGTGCCTTAGCCACGAAATTTGGTGGAGAGGTTGGGGCACATGATTTTAAAGAGGGTATGGGCAAATTTTAAAGAGATAAGGAGATATTAAAATAATTAATATTTTTAATGGAGTCCCTAAGTCTAAACTTAGGGAAAATAAAATATTAATGTGTATTAATATGAATCTGTGTAGAGTGGTCCAAAAGACATGGATCAAGCCGGATTTAATCTTAGCTGTTGATTAGGGACTTAATCTTGGCCGTTGAGATGTCAACAGGAAAAGTATAAGAGGAGGCTTGAGGGTCACTTGGAGAATACACTAGAGTGATCAGTGATTCTATTTTTTAGAGAGGGTTTGCTAAGAGAGATAGAATCAGTGATTGGATAGCAACTGAGGGGCATTGAGTACAGAGAGACAGAGAGGCAGAAATAGTGCCGGGAGAGTAGCAGAGCAGCCAAAGAGAGTGACACAGGAGCAGCCAGTGCTCATGCAGGGCCGCACAGAGGCAACTAAGTGCTGCGCAAAGCACCAGAGAGGCCAGCGTAGCTGACGCAGAGGCTCAGAGAGTTGACACAGGGCCTTCTGGGGCTGACGTAGGGCCAACACTGGGCTAGGAGAGGCTGACACAGTCTAGATTGGGCAGACGTTGGGGTTTTTGGGGTAGATTGTGCTGAGTAGCTGCCAAAAGGATTATCCAGGGTTTCAGCTAGTAGATTTGTCAGAAACAGAGAGGTATTATTGTTAAGGAAATTCTTTGTTGGGTAGGCCAGTTTCAGCACTTAGATTGTACTCTGATATTGCTTAATAAGAAAACCTTCAGATAGCTGCATCGATTTTCCCACATTGGGTTTTTACGGGGACATTAGTCCAAAAATAATGGTGTCATATGGTGTGTTGTTTCTGTTTCTTTTTAGTTGCTGATCTGTAATATGTTGAGCATGCATTAGTGTTTATTTTCAATATTTACATTGTAAATAACTTGTTAAAGAAAATAACAAGTAGGTAGGAATAAATCAGATAAAGTGCATGGAGGGTTTCTAACTAAGTAAACTTAGAAACTTCAACATGGTATCAGAGGGAGGTTTGCAGATCACAGGAGGACTGAAAGACATCAGCCGAGTGGAGCAATAGCAGCAAAAAACAACTGTCCCGAGGTGACAGAAGCTGTTTCTAGTAGCGCAAAAGCCAAGGAGTGTGATGCAGAGCTAGCTAGGGCCACACAGAGGTAGCTGGGAACTGTGTAGAACCTCAGAGAGGCTAGCGTTGCTGATGCAGAGGGCTAGAGGGTTGACGCAGGGCCTCCCAGGGCTGACGCAGACCCATCTGGGGTGACGCAAGGCCAACGTGAGGCAGAGAGGGGCTGATGCAGTCCACATATAGGCAGTTGCTGGGGTTTAGAAGATTGCAAGAATATTGTAGAGTGGAGCTGGTGAGGTACTGTAGTTAGAATAGTACCTGACAGAGCAAGGCCAGAGGAGTTGCTACCGAGGGTTTCTAACCGAGGAACTCGGATCAACAGTGCGGTTGCACAAGACGATCAGAGTAGGGGGCATCTCGACAAGCGGCAGAAGGATTTCCAGGAGGGAAATCAGGACTCAGAGGGAGTCCAGAAGCGAACTTCCAGACGAGAAGTAGAGACTTAGCGGAATCAAACAAGAGAACTTTCAGGAGGGAAGTAGAGGAGCATCATGGCACTACACGGGGTAAGAGACCAGGATAGACTGGATGAAGCATTGAACTTCGCAGTCTGGAAGGCCAGAATCTTATCAGTGCTCGACAGGAATCGTGTCAAGAACTTCGCCTTGAAGGTAATAGCTGTCTCGGTTGACCCCAATGATAATGACAGGTACGAAGAGGCGATGGCGAGGGCCAAGTGCATTATCCTTGATGGGGTCAAGGATCATGTGGTACCACATATAGCCGAGAAGCAAACGACATTTGAGATGTGGGAGGCTCTCAAGAAGCTATACTAGTATACTTCTGTGCAGAGAAGAATGTTGCTCAAGAACTAGATGAGGTCGTATAAGATGAAGAAGGGTCAATTGATTGACACCTTCCTCGGAGGAATGAATGAGATCTGAGACCAGTTGACTGCTATAGGAGCGAGACCGGATCAAGAGCTTATGGTGAGGACAACCCTGAATGTTGTCTCAGAAGATTGGGAAGTATTTGTCCAGAGTATCCTGGGCAGAGGGACTCTCCCACCTTGGGACGAGATGTGGGCAGCTCTTCGACAGGAAGAGATCAGATGGCAGTCGAAGACAGGTAGCAGCAACAAAGGGGTCAAGGTCAAGCAGGAGGAGGAGGATGTGGCCCTAGCATCTGAGGGAAAGCAGGAAAAGTGGAAGAAGAAAGATCTCTCCAAGATCAAGTGCTTCCACTGTGGGGAGCTGGGTCATTATGCGACCCAGTGTCCAAGGAAGAAAAGTAAGGGAGAGTCTTTCGAGTCTAAGGCGGCGCTAGCACGGGCAGAGAAGAAAGTTTTGACAGACAATGACTATGCCATGAGTGCACACGCACCACTTGAGCGGAAGTGGGGAGACATCGAATTGTAGTCAGGTGGACTATAGGCGATGAGGGGCAGGATCCTCGAGGTACCCAGCCTCTTGGATTAGACCTTGCTACGGGAGCCCCGATGAGGAGTAGCAGGACTCGTTGAGTCAGGTAGAGACGGATACAGATGGAGTGGAAGAGAGCGCTAGAGTGCAGGAGTCCCGATACAGCGCAACAATGCGAGAGGCATAGGAGTGTTGCACCAGTGCAGGAAGGCAAAACGAGGTGTGCAACGGTGCGAGACGCACGGAGTTGTTGTAGCAACGCAAAGGTCAGAGAAAGGGAGCACTTGTCAGCGACAGAGGGAGCTTCAACATCAGTGGGTGTTTCTAGCCCAACAGGGAGGTCAGTTGGGAGATCAGTTACTTACTTCTCAGTAACTGAGTTGCAGTGCAGCAGTGGGCAACACGATGCAACATGATGAGAGGAGGTGCAATGCGAATGCAGTGTTGGGAGAAAGGACCAACAACAACACGGATGCAGAGGGAGCTGTCGTACAGATGCAGCAATGGCAGTGGCAGAACCATGGGCAACAATACAGGATGCAATAGTGCAGAGGATGTTGGGCAAGAAGGCCTAGGATCAGGATAGGTATCAATGTCGAATGATCAAAGTAATACTTAGTGAGGAGTGTTGCTAGAGCACAATCCTCGCTAAGAGGGAGTGTTGATTTGGGGTAGCATCAGATGTGCTTTAGCCACAAAATTTGGTGGAGAGGTTGCGGCACATGACATCTCCAATACCCAGAAAGCGTTTGGGAAGATTCTAAACAGATGAGGAGACTTTAAAATAATTAATATTTTTAATGGAGTCCTTGAGTCTAAACTTAGGGAAAATAAAATATTAATTTGTATTAATATGAATTTGTGTTAGAGTGGTCCAAAAGACATGGATCAAGCTAGATCTAATCTTAGCCATTGATTAGGGACTTAATCTCGGCCGTTGAGATGTCAACAGGAAAAGTATAAGAGGAGGCTTGAGGGTCACTTGAGAATACTCCAGAGTGATCAATGATTCTATTTTCTAGAGCGGGGTTTGCTAAGAGAGATAGAATCAGTGATCAGAGAGCAGCTGAGGGGCATTGAGCATAGAGAGATAGAGAGGCAAAGATAGTGTCAGGAGAGCAGCAGAGCAACCAGAGAGAGTGATGCAGGAGCAGCTAGTGCTCACGTAGAGGCAACTAAGTGCTGCGCAGAGCACCAGAGAGGCCAGCGTAGCTGATGCAAAGGCTTAGAGAGCTGACGTAGGGCTAGGAGAGGCTGACACAGGGCTAATGCTGGGCTAGGAGAGGCTAACGCAGTTTAGATTGGGCAGATGCTGGGGTTTCTAGGGCAGATTGGTGCTGAGTAGCTGTCGGAAGGATTATCCGGGGTTTCAGCCAGTAGATTTGTTAGAAACGAAGAGGTATCACTGCTAAGGAAATTCTCTATTGGGTAGGCTAGTTTCGGCACCTAGATTGTACTCTGATATTGCTTAATAAGAAAACCTTCAGATAGCTGCATCAGTTTTCCCAAATTGGGTTTTTCCGGGGACATTAGTCCAAAAATAATGGTGTCATATTGTGTGTTGTTTCTGTTTCTTTTTAGTTGCTGATCTGTAATATGTTGAGCATGCATTAGTGTTTATTTTCAGTATTTACATTGTAAATAACTTGTTAAAGAAAATAACAAGTAGGTAGGAATAAATCAGATAAAGTGCATGGAAGGTTTCTAACTAAGTAAACTTCAAAACTTCAACATGTAGAGATCATCTAGAAAGATGAATAAATAGACCATTTTGCATATTGATTATCGAGATATTGTTTAACATTATGTTAGAGGTAGTCATCTTGCTTTGGTAAATCATTATGATCCTGGAAGAACCATCATTGTGGAAGGTTCTTAGGAAAAGCACTATGACAAGGTTAATGTAATGTGGAACCGATATTGGTGAAGGGATGAAGGAATGAAATGGATCAAGATGCAAGTTCTGTTAGGTCCCTATAATACTAGCGATTCCCCCATTACTATTGTTGTTGTATCCCTTATTGTTATTGTTGTGTCCCTATTGTCCCCATATTGTTATTATTGTGCCTCATAGAATCCCACTATTGTTATTTTTGTGTCTTTATATTATTATTGTTAGGTCGACTTGGTTATATTGTGACCCCTTAGACTCTTTATATATAGAAAGGAGGTTTTGTCATTTGAATCATCCAAGAATTGTTCATTTGGTAATGTAAAGGAGGTTTCCCCCTCGAAGAGGTTGAATTCTAAAGCGTTGATCTATCTTTTCTATCTTTTTGTGAGCTGGTTTCATAACATTTGGTATCAGAGCTTTGGATTCTAGGGTTTCGCTGCTCCAAACAGATCATCGTGGAATTTTCACTATAACGGTTTTTTTGCGATGTTTTAGAAGCTGAAAAAAAACCAATTTGAGACGAAACTTCACTGAAACTTGGGTCCAAATTTCAGATCTTGACTCGCTATATTTTACGAGATATTATCTGAGGAAGTTAGGGTTTTTGCAAGCTCCAGAATTTCATCTAAAACAGGTCATCGTGGAATTTGCGCTATAACTCTTTCGCTACAAAGTTTCTGAAGCTAAAAAGAATACCCATTTGAGAAGAATTCGGTTTGAACCTTGGCTTTGAATTTCAAATCCTATCTCGCTATATTTTTGGAGATATAATCAGAGGAAGTTATGGTTTGTGCAGACCCCCAAATTTCATTCCAAACAGGTCACCTTCGGAAAATCGTCATAACTTTCGCTCTGAGCATCAGATTGAATTTTCGTAAGAAGTTACAGAAAGAGGACGGACTGTAGTTTTTTAGGTATCATTTTAAGAAGCTAAGGTTGAAACAGTGATCCATGGCACGTCGTACAAGTTCGCTCTACTGAACCAGTCTATACTCAGGTCATCGTGGGAGATTTGGCAAAATTCTTCATTGGAGAATCCAATCTTGATCAGAATTGCGGGGTTAGAAAGACTACTCAGAGGGTTACCGTAGGAAGAAATTTTAGACCTTGGAGATCCAAAATTACAGAGATACATTAGATTCAATATCGAGCTCCTACAAAGTGAAAAAATGTGTGTAGTTTTTTTTAAATTTTTGCATAAGCTTGGTTTGAAAAATTAGTTTGAATGAATTCAAAGGGCATAGTGAAGCATTATTATCGGTAATTGATGCCTCGAAGAAAGAAAATGGAAACACCTAGGAAGCAAACCTAAAAGCTCTAGCATGACTCATGAAGAAGAGGAAGAAATGGAACATGATATATCAAAATTACGAGACCAAGTGCAACAAATTTCATTCGCACAAAAGGTAACAGAATCTAAGATGGATGGTTTAAGGAAAGACGTAGAAGCTAAGATGTATGGTGTGGAAGCTAAGATGGATGGTTCAAAGAAAGGCGTGGAAGCTAAGATGGATGATTTAAAGAAAGACATGGAAGATTTGAAGACAGATTTGACAAAGTTTCTACAAGAAATGCTTACTAATGGCGAAAGGGTAGTAAAGGAAACTCATGATGAGAACAAAATAAATGTTAATCATGATTTCATAGACTCTAATGTTGGGTCGAAGAACCACCATGTTCCAAAGATCGATATGAGGAAGTTTGATGGCAAGGAACCCGAAACATGGATACTACAGATGGAGCAATTTTTCAATCTCCATATTGTGCAATACACACAAAAGGTACGCATTGCAACTTTATATTTGGAACCAAATCAGTTTGTATGGTATTGATGGTTTTGCTCTCGTAAACAAATTGTCACTTGGGCTATTTTTACGGATGAAATTATAGCACATTATTGGGATACAAAAAGCAACACTTTTTTTAGCCAATTGATAAATCTCAAACAAAAGGGTCCAATGATGGAGCACATTGAGAACTTCCAAAAATTGAATATAACGGTAAAAGATACTCCAGAGGAGCATAGGATTGATGTGTTCATAGGGACTTTAAAAGATAACATCCAACATGAGGTTCGCCTTTGGGAACTGGATTCATTGGAGAAGGCATTCAGGTTGGCAAGAAAAATGGAAAGCAAAATTATGGCAACAAGGAAGCCTACCACTGACAGTCATAAAGATGAAGTGTTGCTGCCCCTAGCCATCCATACCCTACAAGGTTGACACCACAACAATTGGAAGAAAAAAGAGCAAAAGGGCTTTGTTACAGTTGTGATAGCAAATACACTAAAGGTCATAAGTGTGCCAAGAAGAAATTATTTTACATAGATTGTGAAGAGGAGGAAGAAAAGGAACAAAAAACATTAAAAGAAGAGGATATACATAAAGAACAAACCCTAGAAAAAGAAGAAATGAATTTGACCATATCTTGTAATGCATTGGCTAGAATTACCACTCCTCAAACTATCAAGATAGAAGGGCATATCAGGAAGAAAAAGGTAATAGTGTTGATTGATTTGGGAAGTACCCATAATTTTATTCA